>PVIH01017464.1:0-41754 GCA_004025045.1 Sigmodon hispidus | reverse complement strand
TCTTTGTGTTCAGCTTTCCCTCTGAATTTTTTTTTCCATCCCTGTATATCCTTATTCAAGGTCTCTTCCCCCTCCCACCACATCTGATCATTTTTCTTCTCTGCAACTCCCCATCCCCTCCCTTGGCAGGGAGCAGACAGTCCTATGGTCACACTGGCCCAATAATGCTTGGATCAGTCTTCACTCCCGGCCAAATCCAGTTTTGTCCCCCCTCCCTCTAGAGTGAGTCAGGTGTTCCTATAGATGGACTGGGGTTTGAAGGGTCAGTCCAGGGTGTTTTTGATCCCAACCTGTTCAGTGGTTGTGGTTTGCTGCTTGGGCATGTTTGGCTTTTTTTTCTTGTTTGTTTGTTTAGAGACTACTAGTGAGTGAGTACATTCCCTGCTTATCTCTCTGAGTTTGTGATACTTCATTCAGGAGGATATTCTCCAAATCCATCCATTTGCCTGTGAATTTTAGGATATCATTTTTTCTTACTGCTGAGTAGTATTCCATTGTGTAGATGTACCACAGTTTGTTAATCCATTCTTCATAAATTAACCCATTTCTATTAATCTTCCCGCCATGTGGCTTAGCCTGTGGCTCAGCCCTGTACCTCTACATGTTCCTCCTTTGGCTGTTGGATCGAGAGTGACTTCTTCTGTTTCTTAAAGGGAATTTTTTTTATATGTTCTTTGAGGGCTTCAATAATCTTCCTAAAGGTGTTTTTGGTGTTGTTTCATTCTGTTTCCTCTTCATTGCTCTGTTCAGGTCTTTTAGTTGTAGAACCACCAGTTTCTTCTGGAGTTGCCTTGCACTGGCCTCTGCAGATGGCTTAAGTGCTTCATTATTCCAGTTACTTTTGGAAAGAGGACTTATGTGTCTTCTATCTCCTCTGAGCAAGGGGTCTGCTCAATCTCTGTCTCTGCTCTGGACACGTTTCTGAATTTCAAAGCCTCAGTCCTTCTCTGATGATGCGATTTTACCTGGAGGTGGGGCCCAGCCTTGCAAGGTCCACTCTTTTAAGTGTGGCTGGAGAAGCCCCTCACAGCCAATCCCTATTCCTCTCTGATAGACAGAGTCTGATATCTGACTCTTGGGATTGACCCCGGTCCTAGAGAGGAACTCTCCAAATGGGTGGTCCAGATGCCAGAATCTACTCACCTCACATTTTTTCATAAAACACTTGACAGTAAGTAGCTCTATATAAAATACTGGAAATATAAATGAAATGTTACTAATTATTTTAAGATTGTGGTCTATATACATAATCATATATTTCCTAACAGGTTCCATATATTTATGAATTTTAAATATGCATATTGTACAGGAAGTAGGGCAAACTTGTTTTTACTCCAAATATTTAATTTCAGAACTCATAAGTAAAATAGAAGTATCAGAAGTTCATCACCAGGCAATATTGTTATCTTTATTTACACAGAAAGTACCAGGCTAAATTAAGCTGAATAAGACCACCTTCAACTACCATCTTAACTTTGACTGCTTTGTGAACTGACTACTATTTTCTGTAACCAAGTTATAATGCCACTTGTGTCAGAAATAAATTAGAATTCACTAGAGTGATTTAAGAGATATAGCTAATGATTTACCCGGGCTACTGATATCTCTTTTATAGTTAGAATTATCTCCCTTGAAAGATGTAGCTCTAAGCTACTAAATTCTGCCTATATGGCTTTAGTTTTGCCCCATTTAATTGTGCACAGACACATTATTTTTTTTGGCATGTTCTCACTTCAAAGATTACAGTCATTAGTGTAGCTATAACTTATTTTCTCTCTCATTCCAAGTTTAGCTTTGGTAATTATCCAGCCCCCAAGAGAGTTTAGCATAAGGTCAAAAGAAGCCATATTATTCTGATTTTACAAGTGCCCCTCAGAATTTAATTTTTAGATTTATGAGTCCTACTTTTCACAATCCTAATTTTTCTATTTGTCAGAGTGACTGAGGATGCAAAGTTGAGATCTTTGATTTTCAGCATTTCAACTTCTAACCAGTAAATCACATTATCAATGACAACAGTTCCTATATTGACTTGGATATGTAGTTATTACATTAAGGTTAAATATTGTTTCCTCTCAACATTCTATTCCTCAGTTACTTTCTATTCACTATTAAGGGGCAATTGCTTTCATCTTTTAAATCTACCTTTTGTATGGAGTCTAAATACTCTTGTTGATTCTTTCCTTTGGTCATATTTTCCTCTTTACTTCCTCCATCTCTCTTCTTTCTCTCTTTTGCTCTTTCTATCTAAAAATAAGTCTAAACCTAACATTAAAAGGCTTCTATCAAAATTCACCTATTACCAAAATTGCACTGTATTCTAGTTTCTCTAAAATGACAGTGCATCTGTATGATATTGGTAAGACATTATTATTATATATTAAAATGAATGGACTCCCTGGTAGCACTACTATAAATTATATGAGCACAGAGCATTCACTACGATCTTAAATGTGAGTAATATATAGCGCATCTAAGTTTACACAAGTTTCCCGTATTACAAGGTAGCTTTTAGGTAATATATTTCTACTGTTTAGCAATTTAAAGTCTATTTTTGGACAATATGTTACCTACCTTATTGCATGTGTATAATAGCATTAGTGTATATGTCATGATTCAGAATAGTTCAAGCTTTTTTGAAGTATCTATTTTGTTTAATAAACCTTCTAAAAGCAGGCTGTTAAGCACAGTGATTGATGTAGCTCACATGTAGAATCAGCTTCTACATGAAAAGGAAACATACTTTTCAGTGGATATAATTAGAGAGAAAGACTGAGATATATGACATTTGTACCATATTCACAACTTTTCTGGTTTCCTATGAAGTTTCTCAACTCTGACCAATACTTATGAGCTTCTCTCTTTGATGTCATAAGTTGCTGAATCACAACTCATGTTTTTTCTTCAAATAACAAAAGTTGTGTTTGATAAAACATCCTACATTTTTCAACAGAGAATTTAATTGATTTATGAAACCTTAAAGTGAATTTATTTATATAGACCTTTCAATACCCAAAGCTCCTGTCATTTGTTTCTGCATATGGTGCGTATGAATGGTGAGTTTATTATGAACCAGAAGTCACTGGGTTCTTTTGCTTTGTTTTGTTTTGTTTTGTTTTGTTTTGTTTTTGTCTTGTGTTTTTTTTTTATTGTTGTTTTTGTTGTTGTTGTTCAAAAAGAAATCAGATAATGAGTATTTTATTTTCAGAACCAGCCAAATCACAATGCTTTTTTCTGAGGCAGAAATCTAGAATGAATGTCTCTTTTGCTGTTGTGGTTGTTTTGCCTGTCTTCAGTTTTTTTTTTTAAAGGTCAAAGAAGCTGAGTTTCTATCAGCAAAGAACAGCAACAGCAATGTCATCAACAGCATAGATAGACTAATGAGCTTGCTGCAAGGTGAACAAAGAAAGAAGCATTGCTTTTCTCTCTGACATTTTTATATTAGGTTTTTGCTAGACATTCCTGGGTATATTAGAGGAAGGTGTCCTTCATTCAATAGTTTACACAAGGTAAGTTTCTATTGCAAAATCTCTAGTCAGCATATAATAAAAACCCAGAGCCCGATATTAGAGAAAACTTGGAATATCAGAAACAAACCATAGCTATCCAGCCAACTCCTCAGGACTTCCCCAGGAACCCTCCAACTGAAGATCTCTGAGTCTTCTTCTCTTGTTCTGCCCAACTCTCTTAACTTCTTCTTTTCACATTCCTAAACTAGGATTAAAGGTGTGTGTTGCCCTTCCCTCACCTTGCTTGGTTCTGTGGTTAACTCTGATATGTCAGATTAATTTTATTAAATATATATCACCATAGGTCTCAGTGTTGATGCCATCAAAGTAAAAATAAAAAAAAATTAGCCAACACTAGTTTCATATGCTATTAAGAGGATGTCACATATAATTTTTGAATTTGCAAAATAACAGGTTGAATTAATATGATATAAACATAATATACATATCCAATAAACCATAGAACCACATGCATAAACACATACACATATATCACAACACACATGAACACACAAACACACACATAAACACACACACAGAGGCATGTACATAACATTCCATAGACTAAATAGTAAATCTCTAAAGAAATTTTTTTTGTATATATACATAAGACATGTTACTCACAAAAATAGGATACTCATTACAATTACAATTCTCATTTCTACCACTGATGAATGACTCATAACATTTAATAAGATTTAAGCATATTAGAAGCGAAGTATGAAGTCAGTGTATTTCTGTCTGCAATCATCAATCTCATTGTTTTCTCCAAATGTCAGGAGTTTGGACTGCTTATTTTTCATCAATTTTATGATTTCTATGTAATTGCAATAAATTCATTTTGCTAATTAATACACAATTTTTTGAATAGTATTAGTATAAACATATATCTTGGACATTTTAGAGGCTTATTTCATTTAATTTTATTTTGTTGTTGCTAAAATGTATTCTCCACTATAGCTATTCTTCATTGGTTTATATTGATGCTTCCAGAATTCAGTCTTTTAGATATTGACCTTAGTGTCCGGTGTAAGATACCTTCCTCAGTGACTTTTTGACCAAGAAGATTCCAAAATTAATGAGAAAATAGGTTACTGCCATTTATCTTGGTTACAAATCAAATTCAGTGGTAAGAATGTATGGTTGGAGATATTATACGCTTTGTAGGCTCAGAGAAATACACTTGAGCCTAAACTGTAAAGTCCCTCCATTCTGGCTATTATTCATACTATTCATAATGTATTCAAATGACTGATTAAATCATTCAAATGATTCAGACTTTTTGTGGAGAAAATACATGTCAATGATCAGACTCATCTGTAGACCCCAAATTTACAATACTGATCTTCCAAGTGAGATATACCCATTTTTATAATAATGGCAGAACTTAGGATGAATAGTTTTGTAATTGGACTGAATGGCAACTGCACAGGATGATATACATATGTGGGAATACAATCTATCTGGTATACTTAAGGTTGTGGAAGTCATAGTCCCAGGAAGGGAAATGTTGTCATTATTTCTTTAAATTGACATGTGTCAAATTGTCTTCTAACATTTTATGCTTATACATTCAAAATAATGGCACTCCCAGACTCAGACAGAGAAGTTCATTTTGCAAAGTGTTAATGTAAAGATTCATATATGGCCAAAGTGCTGAGAATAATGGTTACTAGGGGGTAAGTCCTTAATAGGACATCTATAATAAACCTCCTCTTTGGCACTGGACATTGTAAATGAGAGGGTGGAATGTATATAATAGCCTAAGGATGGGGAGAAATTCAAGCAAATGCTATCATACAGATATGACATTGTTGTTGCAATCATGAATTCAAACATAAATAGATGCCAGCACAGAAATGGGTCATCCAACATTCTATCATGGGCAGAGAACATTTTCTTGATGTCATATCCTTTTTTACTGAGATAATGACAGCTAAAAGTTGGTGGTAGAGTTGGCATTTGGTTTAATGGGATAACAACCAAGAATACTACCATGAATCATGGAGCTAAAAATGAGTTTGAGGGAAGTCTAGGTTATATTTCAATTTTAAGCTAACCTAAGGCATACAAAAATAACAAATAAATTCAAAGATTAGGTTAGTAATTGGTGGAAGCCAGATGGATGCCTTTGGCATTGATATTCTTGAGCAGTAAGTAGACAAGTGAGACACAGGAAGTAAAGAAGAAAATATACATCATGAGTAGATTTTAGCTTGGAAGAAAGTAAATTTGTAAAAACTGAGAAAAATCTCACATTTGTGGGGCAATGCAATTTTTTAAATTGGAATTTTCATGAAATATGAGGTCCTTCAGGAAATGTAGAGATGAGTTCTTTTTTTTTTTTTTTTTTTTTTTATTATCTTCCAACAAATGAGCTGTTGGTGTACAAATTAGTCTTTGTGATTATTTTCTGGAATCCTGCCTTATGAAAGATTTTCTCAGATATGCAGAGTAACTTGTTGTCATGTAGACATTCCTTTATAAGCACACCACACCATTTAGCAAATAACTAATAACTTATTAAGCCCCATCTAGCACTCAAAGTCATGTGAAAACAGGAAGAGCTCTGTAAAAGGTGGTGGCCTGGTACCTGGAAGCCTAGTGACTCTAAGAAAGAAAATTAGGCCTAACAGCAGATGCTGTGGGTCAGTTGAGTGAGTCTTTACATATTGTTCATGAACTTGATCATTAGCCCCACAAAAGCGAGGAAAAATAACTATGATATACTTCAGAGTTAAAGACAGAAAGAAAGAACTTCAAGGTTATTTTTATTGGGCTTATGGTGAATAAATTGGGGACTAGCTTTAGCTACATCAGGAATAGTCAGAAGGAGACAGAGAAGAAGAAGAGAAGAAGTAGAAGGAAAGGAGAAGGGGAGGAGGGAAAGGAGTAGGAGAAAGGACAAAAGAAAAATTAAACCTTGGGAGGACCGGTACTTTGGAATTTATCTTTAATGTGAAAGCTCCCTTAACATATTTTTTGCTTAAAAGTATGTCTATAATAATAAAAACATAACTCAAAGAGCCCAATTTTTTATCTACTGTATATTTCACTGTTTTCTTAAATTAATATAATGATATTTCATAGATGCCTTCATTATACAAAAGTAAATCATTCCAGTTTGGGGACCAGCACTATTTTATTACCTTTCTGGCATTGTCTCAGCCACCTGTGCAACTTTCTAAATTTTCATTTCTACTAACCAAGGCAGTCTTTTTATACGATTAATAAAGTCAGGCAATGCAAACTCAGTGCTTTAGGGATAGAGGAATAGGGGAAAATTGGAGGAGAAAATACATATGGAAAAAATAATACCAGACTGTTATTCTAGTAAATGGTCACATTTGTTTTCAATAGAGTTCTGAATTTGGTGTGTAAGACTGAAATTTGACTTTTCTTCGAAGTCAGTCTCAACAAAGCAAAGAATAGAAGAAGTTATTGAAGGATACAAAGAATATCCGGAACAAAGCAGCTCTCAGATATGAGCAATTTCCAAGACATTACTTAGGTTAATTTGGTTACATTTTTCTCAAGGGTAAAATAAACATAGTAATAATTGCCATAGCCTGGCATAGAATTTTTTAATAAAGAACTACTTTTTAAAAACTTCTAGCATTACAGGTAATGCCACTATTATTTTAGTCAAGTCTGGTTTCCATTGGAGCCTGAGGCTGTGTGATCAATAACACTGGGAAAATAAACGTAGGGACCAATGTCTTTGACCCAAGAGGAACAAAAATTGTGATGAGAGATTCTAGAGAAACTGATCCCAGGTGACTCTTGCTACTTGTTACTCTTTAAAAACATTTATTTCTTTTTGTGATTAATAGTCAGTAATCAATGGGAGAAAACCACTTTCAGTGATAAAAAAAAAAAAAAAAAAAACTCTTTAAAGACCCTTTTATAGCTATGTTTCAAAAATAAAGCAACAGAGCTTTTAAAATTCTGCACTTTTTCATGATTCCCTTCTCTGGACCTGGATGCAAAGTCAAGTTTAGCAGCACATACTGCCATCAGAACTTTGGCATGTGCCACCTCAATTTGCAGACCTTTAGCGAACTGGTATTTTCATCTAGTTTCCAATGGTAGTTTGGGGAAAAACAATCTCAAGAAATAAGGAGCCAGAAAACCAAGTAGTTTGCTTGTAGACTGCTTTTCTTTCTGTTTCATAGCCCAAACATTTCCTTTTCCTCAATCCCCCCATTTCTTACTTTTTCACAGTGCCAAACTCTGGGAGGCTTGTACTGATCACCCATAAGCTACAACTTCCAGAAAACCAGGTAGGCTACCTGTAGACTTTTTCCTCTTTTTCCTTTCTGTAGATTTTATATCCAGGTATTCCCAACTGTAGCAGAAACATCCTTGGTAATCTTGCCTACTGTCCTGTTTTCTGTCTCCAATGATTCCCACAGATCTTTTTGCTAACTGTCATTCCCAGACTTGTTGCTTTGTTCCAGACACTCACTCCCATCCTGTGCTCACCTAAGGACATCTCTGTAGTATTAAGTTTCTGGACTGCCCTTTTCAGTCTGCCCCTGAGGTTTTGACCCACAGACCCTCAGTCCTGCAGTACCACAGAACCACACAGACACTTATATTAATTTCATGCTGATCAGCCTAGGGCCCAGGCATATAACTTGCTAACTCTTTGATTTTGAACTAACCCATGATTATTATCTTTTTCAACCATGTTCTCAGTTGAACAGTAGAGTGGTCCTCTCCACCTGCTGACTACTCTGCTGATCTCTCTGATGTCTCTGTGGCATCTCTGCTTTGTTCTTCCTGTTCCCAGAATTTTCTTTGTCTGGTAGCCCCATGCATACTTCCTGTCTGCTTTTGGCCAATCAGCATTTTTATTAGAGCAGTAGACAGGAGTGTAGTAGTGTAAGTAAATGAGACTCAGAGCCAAATAAGGGGGAAGGCTGAAACATCAGAGCAAGGAACCACCACAGTCAATTCTTACCCAGCTGTCTGCAACTTCCTCAGCCTCTGTCCTGGTTGCTTCTGCCTGTCACTTCTGTTTCTACCTGGTTTCTACAGCCCGTATATACCCTATCCCATCCAGATTAGGATTAAAGGCCTGGAACATTGAACTCACAGAAACAGAAGAAGTTCTGTCTTTGGAGTTATGGATACAGGATGTTGATCCCACTCCTGACTTTCCTTGTTCTGGGATTAAAAGTGTGTGTGATTGAATCAGCTGTTTATCCTTGTCTTAAAGGATCAAAGATTTCCAGAGCTGTCTGCCTAAGATTTGACTGGGTGGTCCCTCTGATATCCCAGGACTTACTAAATATTTAACACATATCCACACAGGGCAATTATTTGCAATGTAACAACCCTAACTCTCAACACATCTCCCCTCAAAGGAACAAGCTGGCTGAAGTAAGAGCCATATTTGGCCTGGTGCTCCTGAAGATCCTGCCAACCCAGGTCTCATTTCCAATTTGTTACCAGGAAATCTACTACAGTCTCCCTTTCCTATCAGATCTTACCCTCAACCTTTACTTCTTCAATCATTCCATTTTTCCAGCCACTAATATCAATAGACATTCACTTTGAAAAAACCAGCATAGCAGAACAAAGAAACAGTTGCAAACACTAGCAGGCAACCTCAAAATAATCAACAGGCCACACCTGACAGAAAACCATGTAGACCTCCCACAGACCTTCTTTTTTCTTTCAGTTCCCTCAGTTCAAATCCCCCAATCTCATGATCAGTTTTGCGAAAGAACACACTAGGCAACCTCCCTATCCCCTAATCCTATCACCTCTGGATACCACAGATATTCCTTATTCTAACCTTCATTCTCTAACTGGTTACTTTGTCTCAGACCTCAGTCCCCCAGCAGGTACCCCCTGTTAATTCAAAGGCTGCTCCTTCCAGGGCACTAAATAGGATGAAAGCTTACCCACACCCCTCCTGCTGATCCTGAGATTCAACTCCAACCTTGTTCCACCTACAGCTCTGTAGGAAGAAATCTATAGATGTCTCCTTGTTTTTTCTGAACCCATTCCTAAGGAAAGACAAAGATCTTTTCCAACATTCCTCCCCACAACCCAACACAGAATCCCAGCATGCATCAGGAATTCCCTGTGAACATACCAACAACAGTGCATATACGGACATGACACTGTCATAAAATCCAGAGAGGAAACAGAAATCAAAAAATTAAGCTCTTACCATCTAGATGACTAGATGCCACTGTAAAAACAATCAACAACAACCAGTGTAATATATCTCTACAGGAGCCCAACTATCTTATCACATGCAGACACTACATATTCTAGTGTAGCTGAATCACAAGAAAAAGACATTTAAACCAACTACATGATAATGATAAAGGACCTTAAAAGAGAAATGAATAAATCCCTTTAGATATCCAGGAAAACTGGAGGAAATCAATAATTTCACTAAGGAAATCCAAGAAAACTTAAACCAAAAGTTGAAGAAAGTGAATAAACCTGTTCAAGATATAAAGATAAAAATAGGATAAATAAATAAATACGAACAGAGAAAATTCTGGAAATGAAAAATTTAAGAATTCAAATAGTAACTAGAGAGGCAAACTTCACTAACAAAATACAAGAGATCAAAAAGGTAAACTCAGGTCTTAAACATTCAATAGAAGAAATGGATTTATCTGCCAAAGAAAATACTAAATGTAAAAAAGGGCTAGCATAAAACATAGAGGAAGTCTTTGATATTATGACAAGTACAAACCTAAGAATAATAGGGACAGAGGAAAAAGAATCCCAGCTCAAAGGTCCAGAAAATATTATCAAGCAAGATCATAGAAGAAAAGTTTTTTCGACTAAAACATATACTTATAACAATACAAGAAGTTTATGAAATATTTAAACTTCTTGGAGTAGAAATGAAATCCCCTTGCTAAATAATAATCAAAACAATAAACATAGAATAAAAAAGAATATTAAAACTGGCAAGGGAAAAAGATAAAGTAACAGATAAAGGCAAACCAATTGGAATTACACCTGGGTTGTCAACGAAGATTGTGAAAGCCAGAAGGGTCTGAACATATGTGCTCTAAGAGACCACAGGTACCAGACCAAACTATTATACCAAACACTTTTTAAGCATGTCATATGAAAACATATAAGATATTCTACGATTAAGTCAAACTTAAACAATATATAACCACAAATTCAGCCATACAGAAGGTGGCACAAAAACTCCAACCTAAGGAGGTTAGCCACAATTATGAAAATAAATAAAATATATGATACCAGCAAAATCAGAAGAACATGCACACACACACACACACACACACACACACACACACACACACACACAATTTATCCCCACTTCCAAGGCCAACAGTAAAGTAACAAGAATCAGTAATCATTGGTCACTCAGGGTTCTCAGTAGAAATTCCAGTAAAGGACACAGACTAACAGAATGATTTGGAAACAAAATCTAAAATTCTGTTCATACAAAACCATACTTCAACATCAATGATAATAATTTCCCCAGATTAGAAAAAAAATATGCCAAGCAAATGTACCTAAGAAGCAAGCTGGTATTGGTGTAATATCCAACAAAATAGACTTCTAAACAAAACTACTCAAAAGAAAAGGAATTATCTCAAAGACAATTACATACTCATCAAAGAAAAAAATCTACCAAGATGAGATTTTAATTCTTAACATCTGTGTCTCAAATACAAGGGTATAGCTTAAACTACAAATTGATTCCCATGTCAGTTTTCCACTCTCACCACGTCATCCTGGACTGGACAGGTTATCCAGACAAAGCTGGACAGAAAACTGCTAGAACCCTCAGTTATTATAAGCCTTATAGACTTATAAGATATGTACAGAACATTTCACCAAAATACAAAAGAATTTATCTTTTCTGTACCTCATAGAACTTTCTCCAAAATTGGCCACATAACAGGACACAAATCAAGTCAAAACAAATACAAAAAACAAAAAAAAGGCTTAAAAATTTTTCCTTGCATCCTATCAGATCACTAAAGATTAAAGTTAAAAAGCAACAAGAGAAACAAAGAAACCAAAGAAAGCTTACAAACTCTTAGAAACTGAACATTTCACTACTAAATAAAAAAAAGGAGTCAAAACAAATAAAAGTGAAAGCCCTTTTAGAATTTAATTATAATGAATACATAGCATAGCTAAACCTATGGAAAACTCATACAATAGGACTAAGTGCATAAAGAAAGCAATCGCATTTCATCAACTTTACAGCAAACATGAACATTCTAGAAAGAAAGAATCAAATGCATAAGGATTAGATGGCATAGAAATAATGAAACTGAAATCAAATTTCAAATAACTTAGAAACAAAGAGAATTATGATAACCATTTAAACAAATGATCGTTTGAGAAAATCAACAATATAGAGCACCTTTATCTGAACTAAGTAGAATAAAGACAGCATATCCAAACTAACAAAATTAGGAAGATAAGGGGGAACATAAAATACAGAAAGAAAAATCCAGAGAATCATGAGGACATACCTTATATATCTAAAACATATGAATAATATCCTCAATATGTATTACTTGTCAGTATTACATAAAGATATGGTAAACAATTTTAAAAGACCTAAACTTCAAGTGAAATAATAGCAGACATTGAAAGACTTGGTCCTCACACACACACAAAAGATAGGATCTGTTAATTTTAGTGCAGAATTCCACCAGACTTTCAAAGATGGGTTAACACAAATATTCCACAAATAATTCCAGAAAATAGAAACAAAGAGAACTTTGCCAAATTTATTTTTTGAAGAAACTGATATTTTTATGAGTTGTCCTTAGACCTAAACCATAAAAAGATCCAATAAAGAAAAAAAGTACGAACTA
This sequence comes from Sigmodon hispidus, assembly GCA_004025045.1. NCBI lineage: Eukaryota > Metazoa > Chordata > Mammalia > Rodentia > Cricetidae > Sigmodon > Sigmodon hispidus. The sequence continues at coordinate 29,393 of PVIH01017464.1, read as the reverse complement.
ATTTCTCTTATGATTATATATGCAAAAATATTCAATAAAATACTAAACAAAATCTAGCATCACGTTAAAAAGATTATCTACCATGATCAAGTAGGCCTCAACCCACATATTCAGGGATAGTTTAATCTATGAAAATAAATAAATTAATTCATCACATAAGCAAACAGAAAGAAAAAAACAAAATTATTAACAATATGATCATCTTCTTAGACATAGAAAAGGCCTTTGGAAAAAAAAAACCTGTATAATAAAAGACCTGGATAGATTAGGGACAAAAGAGATGTACTTAAACATAATAAATGCAATTTTCAGATTGCATATATCAAATACCAAATTAAATTAAGAGAAACTCAAAGCAATTTTACTAAATCAGAAACAAGTCAAAGTTGTCCACTTTCTCTATATCTATTCAATATACCATTTAAAGTTTTAGCTAGAGAAATAAGAGGACTGAAAGAGATAGTGGAGACACAATTTGAAAAGGAATATTTCAATGTATATACACATAAGTGATCCTAAAAATTACACCAGAAAATACCTACAGCTGATAATATTTTCAGCAAGGTAGCTGGATGCATTTTTAACTAAAAATAATTATTATTAAACCTGTTATTTACGAATAAATTTATCTTGGACCTTGAACTGGCACCTTGGAGCCCATTGCTTCCAGAGAAACACCTGACCCAGTCTTGATGTTGGGGTGAGGAAAGCAGATATGCCTGGAGTACATGCTGAACTAAGCCACCTTGGGACCTTGGGACCTCCAGCCCTTGCTGTGGAGGAGATAAAGTGATGCAGAGAAGAGAGAGTGACTGGAAGGGGTAGGAGGAGGAAGGGAGTTTGAACAAGGAGATACATGGATAAAAAAATATGACTTTATTCATAATAAAAAATTAAATATTATGGAAAGAACAATTTTTAAAATAGGCTCAAATAATATATATATTATCTTGGCCAAACTCTAAGCATGCAAGTAGAAGACTTGTAAAATGAAAACTTCAAGTCTGTGAAGAAAGAAAATGGACAAGATATCAGAAGACTGAACAGTCTTCCATGTTCATTATTGGTAGAATTAACATAGTAAATTTGATCATTCTCTCAAAAGCAATTTACAGATTCAATACAATCCCAATGAGAAGACAATTCTTGTCTTCATATAGAAAAACAAGAAACCAAAAATAACTAAGACAATTCTGAATGATAAAAGATCTAATGAAAGTATGACCATTCTTGATTTCAAGTTGTACCACAAAACTTTATTTAAAAAAATGCAAGATATTGGCATAATAGGACACATTGATCAATGAAATTATATTGAAATCACAGACATAAATCCACACACATATGTACACCAGATATTTGATAAAGAGCTAGAAATACACAGTGAAAAAAGACAGTATCAACATGATGTAAGCATGCAGAAAAATGCAAATAGTTTTATAACTATCTCCCTGGAAAAAGAAAGTTCAATTGAATCAAAGACCTCAACATAAATGCAGATATACTGTACGTGATAGAAGAATAAGTAGGGAATAGCCTTAAACAAACTGGCACAGGAGATGCCAGATCACTATTCTTGTAGAAACTAAGACTAGGAATTAATAACTGGGAACTGACTAAACTGAAAAGCTTCTTCAAGGCAAAGCACACTGTCATTCAGACATAATAGCAGCCTACAGAATGGGAAAACACTTTCACCAACTTCACATCTGACAGAAGGTGAGTTTTCAATAAATAAATAAATAAACAAACAAGCAAATAAATAAATAAATAAATAAAGTTTTGAGGGTTTTTTTTTTTTTCTGTTCAGCCCAGGCAGTCCTACAGTCATTTAATCAAATAAACACACAAAAGTTTACATTAATTACAAGCTTATTGGCCTATGGCTCATGCTTATTAAATTACTAACACTTATTTCTCAAATTAGCCCAGTCTATCTATGCTTAGCCATGTGGCTCGTTACCTTTTCTCATTGCAGCATTCCAGTTATGCTTCCTCTTCCTCTAGTTACCATCTCTAGCTTTGCTCTTCTGTTTTCCAGAATTCTCCTAGTCTAGTTGCCCTTTTCCCTCCCATCAAGCTTCTGGACAATCAGCATTTTATGTAGCAAATATTTACAGTGACAAATAATTACAGTGTATAATATTACAATCCCACAGAAAATAACAATAATGCAATTCAAAACAGAGCACATAAATCCCTAAGCCTTAAGCCCAGAACATATCATGTGTTCCTCCCTACTCACATCACATACCCCAACAACAGACAAGCAAGCAGTTAAGAGTACTGCTGGCAAGTTGCTCCACAATTGGATCTTGAACCTTATAAGACCCACTCCACTATTCAAATCCACCCAACATAGCATCTTCCCTCTGACCAATGATTGTCTGAAAAATCAGGAGACTCTAGAGGCACAAACACTCCCTGCACTAGCTGGAAAATGAGCAGCCTCTCTGTGAACGGCTCTCTCTAGAAACATCAGCAGATTCTATAGGAACAAGTAAAACCAACACCAGTTAAAAGAGACACAGACAAAACCTACCCTAGTTGGAAAAAATAAACACCATAGGCACAAGGAAAACTCACATCTTCCAGAAGAACTAGACCATAAGCTGGATCTAGGCATCCAACTTCTCATAAGCCTCATGTGGGACCAATTTATTAGACCTGACTATCAGACAATCATCAGAACTCTGACCATTCACACCAAATGTTAAATAAAGAAAACAAACAATGAAGAAAGAAAAGACTCATCCAACAAAGACATTATAAAATCAACACTTGCTCCAATAATTATCCCAAACACAGTTGAATAAATGGCTGTATAAGAATATATTCAATAACCAAAAGGGCAATGCAGACACTGAAAGCCAGAAGGTCCTGGAAAGATAACTTAGTTTATCTTAGTTTTGTAAACACTAAGGAATAACAGATGCCAGCTCAGACTATGATACCAAGCAAAATTTTTAATTACCTAGACAGAGATCAAAGATTTTACTACACTGAAAAAAACAAATGGAAGAGAAAGTGGGAGGTATTCTTGAAAACAATGTTACAAGAGACTACTTCCTGAATATAATACCAGTAGTATAGATACTAAGATTGACAATTAAAAAATGGGTCCTTCTAAAACTTAAAAACTTCTGAAGGCAAAGGACGTTGTCAATAGAATGAAAGGAACAAGATCTTCACTAACCCTATATTAGAAAGTGAGTTGATCTTCAAAATATAAAAATAATTCAAGAAAACAGACATTAAAATATCAAACAGTCCAACTTAAAAAATGAGGTAAAGATCTAAATAGTGAATTATCAACAGAAGAATCTTAAATGACTGAAAGACATTTAAGGAATTGTTCAATCTCTTTAGTCATCAGGAAAATGTAAATAAAGATGACTCTGAAATAACATCAAAATAGCTGTGATTAAAAAAAGATGAAAACTTATGTTGAAGAGGATGTGGAATAAGGGGAAACACTTCTCCACTGCTGGTGGGACTGAAAACTTGTTCAGCTACTTTTGAAATCAGTATGATGATTTCTCAGAAAATTTGGAATCGATAAACTTCAAGGCCCAGTGATACCACTCTGAGACATATACCCAAAGGGTGATCAATCATAGAACAAGGACACTTTATCAGCTATATTCATAGCAGCATTATTTGAAATATCCCAAACCTGAAAACAGCCTAGGTATACCCAACCAAAGAATGGATAAAGAAAATGTAGTACATTTACACAATGCAGTATTATTATTCAACCATAAAAAAAAATGGCATCATGAGATTTTTCAGCAAATTTATAGAACTAGAAAAAAAAATTCTGAGTCAGGTAATCCAGACCCAAAAAGATAAACATGGTATATACTCACTCATAAATGTACAGTAGACAAAAAGCAAACACAAAACAAAACAAAAACATGTTACCATTCACAGCCTTAGAAAAACTAGCAAGACCCTAAGAAAAATGCATAGATTGCCCTGGGAGTGAAACTATATGAATTATCATTGGCAAATCTGAGGTAAGAATTAGTGGTAGAGGGGTGAGGATGGGCATGGGAACACAGAGGTTGACTGTGGTCCTGTTTGGGGAGAAACAAAATGAGAGAGTAATGAATAATAAGTCTTGATGGAGGGGGTCATTGTGGGTTTAGAGAGAAACCTGGTGGCAGATTAACTCCCAAGAACCCACAAGGATGAGCCCAGTATAGATTCCTTTGTAATAGTGGAGAGTGTTCCTGAACTGGCCTTCTGTAATCAGATTGGTGACTGCCCTTATTGTTATTTTAGAAACTTCAACCAGTAATGAATTGAAGCAGATGCAGACATCTACAGCCAAGCACTGGGCTGAGCTCCTAGAGTTCAGTTGATAGAGGCAAGAGGAATGTTAAGAGCAAGAGGGTCTGTCATCGTAAACAAAAACTCAAGGCTAGAACATAGCTAAATGACATAATGCCTCACTTCTGCATCGAAGACCTCTGACAGAGGGGTGGGTGAGGAAAGACTTGTTTTCTTTAAGGGTCTGGCCACAGGGAGTTTAATTATGCTCCAGTAAGCAAATGAGCAGCATGAATGGGCGGTTTTATAAATGGGAAGATCATAAGAGTGGCATGGTTCTGAGAGGTCTGATATCTTAGTTTGATGGGGTACATGATGTAAAAACACAAAATTTTATATATATATATATATATGAAAAAAACTAAAAAAAAGGGGGAGCAAGGGGGTCAGGATCATGATGGGAAAGCCCATAGAGATAGCTGACCTGAGACACTGGGAACTTACTGTATTTAGACTGACAGCTACAGAGCCTTCAGAGAATGACATCAGCCCTCTGAATGTTGGTGGAGTTGTTTAACTTAGTCTGTGGGGCTTCTACCAGCAGGACTAGAATTAGTCCCTGGTTCATTAGCTGACATTTTGGAACCTATTCACTATGGTTGGCTGCCTTGTTCAGCCTTGATGCAGGGGTGAGGAGACTGGTCCTGCCTCAACTTGATATGTCATGCTTTGTTGACACCATGGAAGTCCTTACATTTTCTGAGGGTTGGATGAGGCCGAAGTAGAAAAAAGTTGTGGAGGAAACAGGAGGAAAGATGGAAGAAGAAACTATTGTTGGTATGAAAAATAAATACAAAATATTAATAAAAATGGGGCACAAGAAATTCTTAATAGAGGAAACTGAGATTTCAACATCCTTATTCTTTAGAGAAGTACAAATCTAAACTACTTTGGCATTCCATCTTACACCTGTCATTCAACAGTTCAGTCCATTTATTTCTTAAATAATGTTTTATTTCAGTCAATACAATATAGTCTTCCTCTATAAAATTTATTTTTCCATTTTTAGCTTTTTAAATGCATATGATTAAAATTTTTTTGAGATTATAATGTAATTATGTTTCTTTCTTTTTTTTCCTCCCTTAAAACTTTCCTGTATTCTCTTCCCCACACTCCTTTAATTTTCTGGCTTCTTTTCTCACTAACTGTTACTGATTCCAGTGTTGTATATTTTTTTATAAATTGTTTTAAACTATTACTATACCTCTCCATTTTCTCATTCAAACAGGTGATCTTAATAATAATAATAATAATAATAATAATAATAATAATAATATTTACCTATCAGAGTTATTGTAGAAAATAGTTTTAAAAATAAATATTTTAAAATGTTTGCATCTGCTCAATTTATTCACATTAATATATATGACCTTATAGCCATCCAAACTTTTGTTCACATAATTTTCAGCTTTATTAAAATAAATTTTAACCCCTAGAATGTGTGGGAGGTGAATGTGCTGGCAGATTTAACATTTATTCTCAGAAAATTGCCTCTAAAAATAAAGACAATTGTTATAAAAACTGTTTATATTCTGATCTGTTGTGCGTCACCAACAGCATGATTTTATAAATGGATCTAATTTCTTACCTTTTGAATTCATGAATACTGGCTTAACAAAATGTCATGCCAAAGATGAATGCTTCCAGGTTATGTAGGAAATAAGAGAAAAGCCATAAGTCAAAGAATCTATGTAGAACAACTTCCATAATAATTATCAGTATTTCCTAATTCAAAATAGCAGACATATATCCAATCCACCATTTCAGCAGTACTTATATACATATGTACATATATACAAACATATATATATATACACATATATGTGTGTGTATGTATATATAGTTTTGCACTGAAAACTTGGAAATCAAGTATCCTGAGACAACTCTTGAAGGACTGCATCTGATGTCCAAGGAGACTGGTCAACACTAAAGTTGTTTAAAAATAAACTCTCTTGCTTTAGGATTAACTTCATTTCAGCTTGTCTTACTATACAAACAGCAAAGAAGTTACATGCTGAAAATCACTCACAAGTTTATGCCTTAAGAGCTAATGCTTAAAGAAAAGTATCCATAATGAAAATTTAGATAATTTTAACTTGTTTGAAAATTAATGTCATTTATGAACATGTAATTAAGAAAAATACAATGTAGAAATGCAGAGTCAGGAGTGATCTTGACTCTAGATGCAATTTGGACTGGCCAAGATAATATACTCGAGCTTCTTTTGCACAGAGAAAGAACAAAGTATTGGCACTCAGAGATTGCTCAGTTGTTTCCTTAATCTGACCTTAGTCCCACCACGAATCCCCAAAGCACATTTTCTGGGGAGCTCTCAGAGGACCCATAAGTTCATAGCACATTCTCAACATATACATAGATATTTTAAATTTCACCAAGTCTTACATATAAGCATAAACATAGATTTTGAGCTTCAAAATTATTTTAATCATGACTGAGATAAAAATATAATTAAGATTTATTCAGTTTCTTGTTTTCAATAAAATTTTGCTAATGCCAGTTACTGCTCTTAACTTATTTATTAGCTTTGTGCATAAGAACCATTATGATCCAAGAACTTATCCAGGAAGAATTGGTCTAGTATAAGATCTTCTATGTACAAGATTACTGTTCTAATCTGAGTGATTGCTTCATTAAAATTACCTACTGAAATAGTTCCTTTCTTTTAAGTCTCTCTAATATTGCAATTTTATTTGCATTAAATTCAGTTACATATTTGGAAGCAGGAACTTGACATTCCAGGGGCAGAGAATCTTACCTGTGTTCATAAGGCAAGTTCTCTTGCTTTTTATAATTAAATTCACCTAACCTGAAATACATCTTCACTTTTTTGATTCTTCTTTCCTTCCTTCTTTCTTTCTTTCTTTCTTTCTTTCTTTCTTTCTTTCTTTCTTTCTCTCTTTCTTTCTTTTCATTCTTTTTTACTTACTTATTTATTCAGTTATTAAAGTTTTTAAAAAGTCCTTAAAAATCTTATAGAACCAATCAGTAAAACTATTTATAAGGCTGGCCTTGATGGCACATGTCTTTAATCCCAGAGCTCAGGAGGCAGAGGCAGGAAGATCTCTGATTTGAAGGCCAGCTTGGGTCTAGAGAACAACTAGAGATACACATAGAGACCTTTTCTCAAAAACAAAAACAAAAACAAAAAACAAAACACAACAACTAAACTTGATGAGCAAACTCATTCCCACTCATATATTACAAAGACATAATTTTGCTGTTGTTTCTGATATGCTTCCATTCAATTTATATTTGTTTATTGTTTTCTTTGTAGAGACATTTTAACAAAAATTAATCCCCAACAGTAGATGGCAAAAATCCAGATGAAAATTTACAGTGATAAAGAATTCTGAAGAATTTAAATCATCCATTCCATTAGCATCAACAGTGAAGGTGAAAGCATTCTTGTTCATAATTTTATTTATATCCAGTTATTCAAGCTGTATTCCACAGACTACATCTCATTTTCCATGAATTTTGCTAAAGCGAGTGAACTAAAGTGTTTTCCATGTATTTAAATAGTTAAATATATAGACGACATCTCATGACCCAAGAACATTGTAAAATCCCCCAGACTCATTTTCTGTGCATAAAAAGTTTATACAATACAGAATTACTCATATCCATATGAATTGTCAATTATTTCTTTTGTGTCCCAAACATAAAGCTGAACAGTTGCTACAGAGAATATATCATTCACAAATTCAAATATTTACCATCTGAACCTACATAGAAAAAGCATGCAAACATTAATGTATAGGATACTAAAACTGTGTTAAAATTAGGCCAAGTCTTTGTTTTGTGTCATATTAGACATACAAATTCTGGGGGTAGTTTATCTTAGTAGAAGCAAGACCCATATGATGAGATTAATATTAAATTTAAAATTTTGGGAGACTGTAAAACAGTTTCTAGTAAAAAGATAATAGAAAAGTATAAAACTGACAATGACATTTTATTTGATGTATTCATCCATTTTTGCCATCTAAGCAATGATAATTTTGTCAAGATTTTTTACAAAATAATATTTAATTAAAAAACCTGTTGGTATTGAAGGAAAAAATTCTGAAAGGGAAAATCTTGTGTTATCAGTTTTAAATCAGTAATTCAACCAAGCAAAATTGTTGCTTTCTTGATCTTTACAAAGAATCTGAAATTTATGGAGTGAAATGTATATAAAGGTTAGCCTCACCTTTTCACTTGAGGCATGATGACAGATATATGTGATCCTGTAGCCAGTGCGGGGGGCATTTTTAATATATCCCATAAATGTCCATGAAGAAGAGTACCAAAGGGCCTTACTTGTCCCTGATGCCTCTATAATTTCTCAGATTAGTAAAACTGTCAGTTTTCAAGTGACCGGACTTGAAATAAATCACCGGAAGATTCACTTTTTAGCAGAGAGCTAAGGGCAAGTGTGTGTGCCTTTAAGAGGGTAAAGAACTTTGTGTGCAGACAATTGAAGGAAGTTGCTGAAAGCCTGGATGTAGATGCTCAGGGGCCTGCTAGCAAGAGCCGACAGACATCCTGGCCTTCCTGGCACAGTCATGGCCTTTCCGATGACATTCCACTTTATAGAATGATGCCACATTTGTCAAAGTGCCAAGTTCCCAGCTCAAGACTGTCTGTCTGCTCTGAACAAAGGACGGCACCTGGGGAATGCCTGCTTTAATAGCCTGGCTGCCTCCTGAGGTGGCTTGTGACCAGAGAGGATGTGGATGACATTGCCTTTGATTTGCGTCCTTGTGATGGTAGTGGAGGTGGGGTCACAAAGTGAGAAAAAGATGGGGTGTAAAAAAATAACCCAACAAAAAACAACTTTTACAGAGTCATTATAAAGGCAAGACAAAATTTAAGGGTTAAGGACTCAACAGTGGGTCAGAAGTGACCCCTAGTGGGTTCTGCAGCACTCTTTTTTCTGTTTAGTTGTTAAATTAATCTCTCGAGGTATGTGAGTGTGTGTGTGTGTTACTGCTAAGATAAGAAAAAATAAACAATGAAAGCAATTAAATACAAAATTAAAGAGTAACATCAAAAAGGGAAGAGAATATAGAGAGATAGAAAGTAAGCAAAGGGCATAATAGGGAAATAAGAGTGTGTGTATGTGTGTGTGTGTGTGTGTGTGTGTGTGTGTATACATTCTGTTCAAAGTGTGTCAAGTGTGAGGGCTGGCTTTGAGATTTTTTTGTCAAGTTTCACTTAGTGTGACACTCCATCAACTTCCTGTTGTCTGTCAGATGTAGGACACTTGACCAGTTTTCCAGCAATATGCCTGCCTGCATGCTGCCATGCTCTCCACCATGATGGACTTGTCCTCTAAATGGTAAGTTGTCACCACAAGTAAATGTTTCCTTTATAAGAAAACAAAAGAGAGAGATCATTGACAAATTATTTAACATCAATAAGATTTGCATACTAGTGACTGACTGTTTTTGTGTTCCTCTTCTGTTCCTTCTTGTTGCACTTAGATCTTTCTGATCAGTGTTTCATCATCTTTGAGTAACACCATAACTTGTCTGTTTTTTTAAATTAATTTAACTTCATTAACAACTACTCAGTCTTTATCCATTCAGTGATGGCTTGCTTACACATTATAATTCCTGCACTTGCCTTATATAGTCTATTTGTTGAACATATTCATGCAAATTAAGATATGCATGCTAAAAGTATGAACAGGATTTTGTCAACAGGGACAGTGTTACACATGGTTGGTGGAATTCTGAAATTGATGTTTCCAGTTTAAACATTATAGACCAGGTATTAGTAAATCTGGATATGCTTACAGGTGTTATCTTGCCTCCAAATTTCTTCTATCTTTGGCTAAACCAGGAAGTAAATATCTTGTGCTCTGTGAAGTGAAGGGTCTTAACTATCAGGCTTTCCATTCACACAGAGACTGCCCCATATAAAAAAAAATCTTCACAAAATCATACTACAGAGAAATTAGAATTCCATAGCATTATTAATATTCAGTTTTCTGTGCCTGCCATTGCCATGTCAAAACACCTCATTGTTGCTTACAACAATAAAGATTTGCTGTCCTCCACTTTTTCAGATCAGAAGTCTCAAATGAACAGACCAGTGATGCTGATTACTCTGAGATCCATCACAAAGAATCTTATCCATCATCTCCTTTAGGTTCTTGTGGAATCTATAATTCCTAAATATCTTACATTCTGAGAGACTAGGCAGTTATGACTTCAGAATGAGTTCTAGGCAGATATAACTGATTTGCTGGTATGTAACAGCAAGAGTCAGTCTCAGACACTCGATAGGCCCATTAAGAAAAAATAAAAATTTAAACCAAAGTATCATTTATTAAGGAAGTTTCTGCTCTGAGCATCACCCTCCCCTTATAAAGACCACTGAGTTGAATCTCAACAATCCTCTTCTACAAAAAATTTCTTTTATTCCTTAGCAAAACATGGAATCACTTGAATTATTTGAAGCTCAATTCTCCACCAGGCCCTGTATTTAGGCAGGAAACTTGAACCAATAATCAAAAATAATTTTTAATCTAGCAAAATGCAAACTATTGCTGCATTCTTGGCACCCAGCTAAATGTAGAAATTTTATTGACATTATTAGAATTATACTAATGGAATAAACAATGGTGTTTTCAAAATGATAGTGGCTTTTAGATGGGATTCAGAAAGTAACTCAGGCACTAAAGCTGTAAGTGAAAACCAGAGTAATAAATCAAACTGATTTTTGGAAATTGTTTGGAGTTGCTAAGAAATATGTTTCTGGTTATCTCCAAAAGTACCAAGTATGAGGTTGGCAGTGGTCTTCCGGGTTTACCTCACAGCAGAATAAGTTGTTTTAAACACCATGTTCACATCATTTGTATGCTATGTCTGAGGCTGCCAGCATATACCCTTCTGAGGTTGTTGCTGATTGGATTGTAGGAGATGATTTTTTCTTTTGTGTTTACTAAAAAGCTTTTCATATTCTAATGTGCATTTAAATCTAAAATCTATTTCTTTCCTCAGTTGGTAGCAGCAGAATGTAATCCTGCAGAGACACTGTTTGCTAAAATGTAACATGCATCGTACACCTGTTTTATCTCTCCTGCCTGCATGGGGAAAGCCCATGAGGCTCAGAGTCATTTGTCTCTGTATAGTCTTTGGAGATTTAAATAAGCTGTCTCTGGATAACAAAGCAACAAAGAATATACCTCTGAGTTATTTGTAGATATGGTTCAAACTCCCTAGATGCAAGCAAAGTGTTTTGTACTTACAGAAGATAACCTGCAAAGGCATGTATGGCATTTTATAACTAGAAAAAAATGCCAGTGTTGGGTATGTGTGAAAATTATTCACCCTGAGCTCCTCAAATCCTACTGAGGTAAACTCATGAATGAAGCAAAGCACTGGCCTTAGGCAAAAAAATCTTAATGTTGCTGTTCACTGCTCTGGCACATGAGACCAGTCATTTCCTACCTCCACAGGCTAATATTCTATCCATGAATTGGAGACTCTGAAGCAAATTTTCCAAATTTCCATCTACCAGCAACTTTATATAATTTTCTCCTGCCTGCCCAACAAGTATCAAAGCTAGAAATGTGTTTTTCTTTTACTGAATTATAAATATTCATTGTTTGTAGAACTTTATGCTGTATATGCCAGTTTTATTTTAATAAAGATATATAGCTAGGTACCAGATATTTATTAAACACAAAAATTTAAAAAAAGAAGATATTGCCTTATAGAATTTAAACATCAAAAAAAAAAAAGAATTTAAACATCTTGGCAAAATAGCTCATTTTTCCAGTTTAGTCACTGGTAGCCTTTTTGAAACATGGCTGTTTTACGTGCCACTTTGGAGTCATGAATCTGGTTAAAAATTTGTAATTGTAGTATATCTCTATGATATTTCTTCCCAAGAGCTCAATGTTTTTATCATTATTATTTATATTCTTTATGTTAGCATAAATAGTTAGTACTCCATCATGGATAGTACCTAATCCCATTTCCCTAAATTATGATTTTTTTTTTTGAGGAACTTATCTAGATCTAGTATTATTCAGAACTAGCATTATATTTCAAGAAAAAGAAACCCTATTTGAGGTACAATAAAAATATCTGGTCACACATTGTATACTCATTCTCCTAACTGTAGTATAAGCTATGTAGGTCTCTCATTTTCAAAGTTAATGTTCTAGAATAAAGCATTAAACATTTAATTCTTGCCAGTTTTCAAATAAGACTATCAAAATTTTCATGCTATATATTTTTTCAAGCAATTGCTAGAGACCAGGCTCCACTAATACAATAAACAAAAGAGCCCCTGTTCATTGCTCTTGGAGAGTTTACATTCTACAAATATGTGTACACCTACATATAGTCATGTGATAAATCCATAAAAGCTGAAAATAAGGACATGATTAAGAGAAGAATGAAATTCCTGATGAAAAATAGCCATGATGAGAGAGGAGATGATACAAAGGATGGATGGAATGGAGAGGGGAAGCATGGAAGAAGGTGGAAATAAGTAGAAAGTAGTGGTTGTAGTCCAAGCAAAAACAGTTGATTGCAATGTGTCTAGAAATTATCATTATCGGCTCTAAACAATTCATCAAGGCTGGTGTCTTAAATATGACAATTGTTTCTCTTTATCCAAGCAGATCATTTGTAAGACCTCCATCAATACACAAATGTTAAGATGCTCAAATCTTTTGTTTAATATGGCTATGTATTTACAATAATCACAAAGTAATTACCCATATTCTTAAATCATATCTACATTACTTACAACACCCAATATAATATAAACATAGTATAAGTAGATGCTACGGTAGTGGGATTATGTTGTTGCACTGTAAATAGTTGACCTGCCTACAGGTTTAATAAAAATGCTGAGTGGCCAAAATAGACAGGAAGGGTAAGTGGGGCTACCAGAGTAAAAACCTCTGTGAAAAGAAAGAACAGAGCAGAGATGCCAGAGAGAGCTGGATGACTTGCCAGCAGAAGCAGAAGAAAAGAAGCTGAAGTGCTGCTCTAAGAAAAAGTACCAAGCCTTATGGCTGAACAGGTTAAAAATCATAGGTTAGTTTAAGGGTAAAGAGTTAGCAAGTTATATGCCTGGGCCCTAGGCTGATCAGCATAAATTGAATGTTAAGTGTCTGTTTGTCTCTGTGGGACTGAGGGTATGTGAGTCTGCTGTCTGCAGGTTCAGACCATGGGGCCAGGCTCTAAAGTGCAAGCCAGAAACCTCTTACAAAATGCTATATGTACTGTCTAAAAAAATAATGAGAAGGAAAAATACCTGGGAATCTTCAGTCTAGAAAGAGTGTCTTTTTTTTTTTATTATTTTTATCCTTAGTTGTTTGGATCTATTATGGAAAAGCTAGCAACACAATGATCCAACAGTGCTTTTTACAACATTTAAATATTATCTTATTCTGCTGTGCTTGCTTGTAGCTGCATGGGAGAAGCAGCATAGTGCAGGTGATGCCGATCCACTGGCTCTTCTGAGCTCACATTGCCAAGAGAGTGGTTCAATTAAGAAAATAAATTCAGGTGTTTCACAAAATAAATACTCTTTTACTATAATTTGCTCAATGCACATTCATCATGGAGTAAAATCCCCTGGAAGTTTTATTCTCCATACAAATTCAACCACAACCTCTGAGTGTTTATGTTATAAATCTAGTGAAGGCAAGCAACAAATTGCCTCATTTTCTCCTCCACTGGTTATATTTGGAATTAACTAGAACTCAAGAAATGAAGAGGCTGCATAGGCTAGGCAGGGCAAGTGAGGATTTAGGATGGAATTAGAAGTATCTGTGTCCTAATCCTATCTGCCAGCAGTGAGAACACATGCCCCTGTGTGAGTGTTACTGTGTTTGTATGCCTCTCTGTGTGATTGTTTATGTGTATAGTCGTGTTAAAAACACAAGTTAGAACCCTGAGTTTTTCTTATGAATAATGAAAAGAGAGCTAATTTCAGCATCCTTATCACACATTTAATTTAAGAGTTCTTTTTTGATGATTTTTGTTTTGGGGCATCACTTTTGGCGGGGGTGAGGTTAGGGACTGTTGAATAAGCTTTCCATGTCTCTCTCTCTCTCTCTCTCTCTCTCTCCCTCTCTCTCTCTCTCTTTTTCTCAAGTGTGCATCTGTATTCACTTCTGTTACTGCAAAGGAGTGTATAGACAACACAAACTAGTCTTATTTTCATTTTTTTTTCTCTTTTTTAAATTTTAACTTTTTGGAAGGCAGGTTACAATGGTGGCATAAGACAAGGAAAGACTGGTAAACAAGTATCTTTGGAGTGTACTTTGTTAAATTTCCAAATAATCAATATAATTTTTAAAAGTTAATAAAATGGATGAGGTATGCTTCCCTAAGAGATATTTAGTTCTATTTTTCTATAACTCTGCTATCTGAAGTTATGGCATTTAATTATATCAACAGTCACACTATCTGCTTTAAAAATTTCTAAAATTCTGAATGCTATATTATGTGAATTAACTGTCATTAGTGAATGAATTAATGAAATTTCAAAAAGTTTATGGAAATCAAATACTGAGACATTTAAAAAGTTTACAATGATTAAATTTGGCTTTAACAAACCAATTGGTTTTCTGATACTAAATTATCAGTTCTGAAAATATATATATATATATCAGTAATGTTATACAAACTAAGTCAATTATATCTACATATTTAGGAATATAAATGTATACAATTATTAAAAAAGAATTTTAACAAGAGAGAGGGATATTAGGCATATAAGAAAAAATATAAGGAAGGATATAAAGAGATGAAAGAAAAGGTAAAAATTGTATTATAATGTAAAAAATAAATAATTTTTTTAATGTCCACCGATCATCTTGATCTGCTGAAGTGTTGCTAGAAATGGCAGAGAAATAAACCATTCTTCTCTTGTCTATCTTTCTCTCCCTCACCAACTGTCTCTGTGTGTGTGTGTGTGTGTGTGTGTGTGTGTGTGTGTGTGTGTGTGTGTTTGTGACTGATGCAAACAATGCATATGTGCTCCCTCAGGAGTTGTTTTCATGAGGACAGCAGCTTGTGTAAGTAGAGTTTGGCACTTAGGAGCAAACTTTACAGAAGTTTAAATTAAAGTCATACTTTCTGGGCAGAAGTGAGCTAGCACAGCATGTAATAAAGTAAAGATGATTGCCAGACATCCCTGCATTCAGAAGCTGTAAACCACAACCACTGAACAATGTGGGATCTGAAGCACTTTGGCCCTGCACCTTGGAGCCCAGTCTCTCCAGAGGAACACCTGACCCAGTCTTGGTACTGGAGTGAAGAGATGGGGAGAAGGAGTGACAGGAAGGGGTCGAGAGGGGGAAGGGAGTTTGAACAAGGCGATACATAGATAAAAATGAGACTTTATTCAAAAATAAAAAGGAAAGAAAAGAATTGGGATATGCACACCAGTTTACTGATTTCAGATAATCCTTGGTGTCATATTTCAAAATTACTTACATAAATAACAAAAGAAAGCATTGAGAAAAATCATGTTTACTCTTATGTACTGATTAATAATTAATTTATAAAATAAAATAATACACAATGATGCAAAAACAAAAGCAATATTTCTATACCACTCCATTTCTGAAATAAACACATGCTTCTTTATAATCTCTCTTTGGTCTGCTCTTGGAATTCTTTTTCTTCTACTAGGTTTCCTTTTACACCTTTGATATGAGGGTTTTTGCAGTGCCTTACTGTCTTTTTTTGGGGGGAGGAGGCTGCCTTCTTTTGTAGGCCTAATGTTTTCTGAAAAGAAAACAAAAGGAGAATGTAGGTTGGGGAGAGGGGAGGTGAGACTAGGAGCTAGGAGCAGTGGAAGCATGAGAAGATGTGCTTAAGATGTGTTGTATGAGAGTACACTCTAGGTCCAAAAAACAAAAACCTTCAAATACAAAATAGAAGACCTAAATATTTAATTCTGTCAAATGTCTGTCATGATAAAATATACTGCTATAATTCTTGATATGTAAATATATTATGTATTTGTACTGTGTGTATGTGTGTATGCATATGAGCTTTCTCACAGGCATATTATCATTATACGGATTTAAACATGGTCTTACAGATTTGTTGGCAAGTTAAAGTGACGAAAAAAATAATACCCTAATGAAAAATTATACTGTTATCAATATAATTTCTTTTATACAGTTAGAAAAATAACCAAAATCCACTTTACTTAAGCCTGGCAAGTACATTCTCTTCCTGATCTTAGCAATTTGAAGAAAATGGATTCTTCCTCTCCTAGTAGCAATCAATTGCCATTATCTCCTTAGCTACAGATGAGACCTCCATCCATGCTGGTTTTGGCTGTTTTTATCTTCTACAGGTCTTGTTATGTGTTCATTACTGCTATGAATTTATGTGTTAAAGCCCTGTCATGGGAAGCAAGTGCTCTTTTACCTCACACATATGCTAACTTTGACTTTAGATGCTCTTGGCCCCTCTACCTTGATTATCTTTGTTCCTTGGGGTAGGAAATATGATAAATATCCCATTTTGCACCAAGAGTTTCTCAGTCTGTTATTCTCTATATGTTGACCAGACATGAGCCCCTGTATTAATCACCATCAAATACAAAAAGACAGTACCACAGTAATTTCCCAAACTGCTAGAGACATCAGAATGGCCTAGAAACAGCCCTTAATTTTGTGAGTAGTAGCACTAGAATGTCACCACACTTCTCAACTCAGCAAGCGTGCAGCTGTAGAGAATACCAAGCACACTGTCATAATTATAATATCATGACCCCTGGGTGTGTGAAATGACTTCAGCTTTGGGCTCAGAAAACTGAAGAATTCTCTCTGCAGAGTGAGATGTTTAGGTAAAAATATGGAGGAAAGAAAATAAATTATGCAGCCTACTTGTGTGTCTGTCCAAAGTATAATCAAATGAGCATCAGGATTCAAGGAAATTACAATACAGAAAGAAATAGAATGTACAATAGAGATAAAAATAGAAATAAGTTGAAATGGGTATACAAGGAGGTAGAAATAGAGAAAAATACAGAGATATAAAGATAGAAATGGCAGAAATTGAGAAAAAAATTAACATCAAAATATAAAGAATTATACACAATCATTGCAGGTAGAGACCTAAGGCTTTCTATCTTTTCACAGGCTTTTTGGATTTTTAAAGTAGAGAAGTATTTGTGAATGTTCCATCTTAAAAAATTTAGTTAACTGTGGTTTTATAGTATTTTGCTGATTGCAAATGTGAAATTTTACCAATAGCTTGAATAGATGTAACTGCAACTATAAACAGCAAGAATCCCATTCATTTAAGAATAGATACGCAGGCATCAGATGCATCCACCTGACAGTCAGAAAAACTGTTTATGTCACTAAAGCTGTCACTAGGTGAAATATGCAACAGCACTCCTGAAACATTCTAGGTTTCCACTTACCTAGTTTGGCCTTGGAAATCTCAGGAGACAGTTGTTTTGATATTTTGGATTTTATTAAATATATCAATTTATTTTCACATTGAAAACAAAAAAGACTGAATAGGAAAAAGGAGGATATTTGTTTTATTCTGTTAATTTGAAATACTAATTTGTTATAATAAATGTATTCTTTTGAATACCTAATTCTATGGTGTTTTGCTTGGCTTCAAACATTCCTAAGATTGTATACCACTATATACCAACTGGTATATATATATACCAATGAGGCAGGAATATAGAAGAAAAGATGACAGTTCTTCTCACTAACGTGATTAGTTAATTGCAAAGCTAGGAAGTCAACTAACATCAATTGTTTTCACAAAGAAACAAAATGCTTGGGTCTCAGTTAAAGGACTGCAGATCTTACTCAATGAACTCCATATTGAGGATGCATGCATTGGTGTCCACAACAACTATTGCTTTCCACCATTTTTTCCATCAATTTAGCATTGTGTTTGATATTTCCACTCAATGAATCTTGTGCTTCTACCATTTTTACTCTTTTTTCCATGTAAACCATTTCTTAGATCAAAAGTTTTTATTTACTAACAAAGTATGATAAACAACTGAAGTTTTATCATGTTCTTTAAAACAATAAAGCTTTTGTTTTTGATGCTTGTTATATTGATAAAGATTCCTATGTCTTCAAGGACAGAATTAAAAGTAATGGATGATTTATTTACTAGAATTACAATTTTAATTAGGCTGTTATCTGGTCCTAAATAAAACACTAGGCATTAAAACACTAGTGAATTTAAAAAAAAAGAAGAAGAAGAAGAAAGAAAGAAAGAAAAGAAAACAAGGGAAACATTTCTCTTTCACATTAGAATGTTGGGTGAAAGTTTATGAACATACTCTCATGAATGATGAAAATCTGGGATGCAGAGGGCAAGTCCTGTTACAAGAAAAATGGGAAGTTAAAGTAAGTAGTAAGTGCAGAAATGCAGTGCTTAAAAGGTTTCTCAAGGAAATGTGAAGTGCCCTGTGCTCTGGGTCACAGTGTTCCCTCTAATGCATCTTTTAGTTAGTATGACAGGCATGAATTGTTTCTGAAACATACACCTACTTACAAAAACATAATTGAGAAGAAAAAAATTAAATCTTTTTTAGTTGATCCTCAAGAATATTGATGATGTAAAAATCTGTGAGATACAGAATCTAACACTTTCAAAATAAACTGTTTAAAGTAGACCTGAATTTCTTATACAAGAGAACTGGGTGGGTCCTTTTAACCAATTTTTTCATGAATCCTAACAAGAGGCAGTGCCATATTGTCCTGAATGAACTAATTACACCCCAAGGAGAACAATGGAAAAATTTGCAAATTGCCCTAGAATATAATTATCTTCTCAGGTCTTCATTTTCTTTGATTTGATTGTGGTGATTTTATTTTTATTAATTTAATCTATCAATAAATATCATAAGACAAGAAATCATAAAAGAATTTGCTCTGCCAATTCTTGCTGGGCTATCTGGCCAATAGACAAAGGGAAGAGAAAGAAAGGGGTTTGTACTCTGTCAGTAGGTAAAGACCAGGATCTGAAGCTCTGTGTGATTAGTCTGCAGTTTTCCAAGGTCATTGGCAGAGCAAATAAGTGCTAGTAAAATTATTGCATAAAATAATTAATTTTTAATTAATTGTTAGGTTTTCCCATTGTTTTACTTTATTTCTCTTATGGTTAGTTGTTTTCAGACTTGGAGCTAATTATACTTTTCCCAAAGCAGTCATCACCATCTGAGTAAGGAATACTAGGAGGAGGTCAGTGGAGAGATGTCCAGTGTCTTCTAACAATGAAGTTCAGTGATAGCAAGAACGTCTTGGTGTTTGATTTGATTTGTGATGTCAGGGACATTTATATATATATATATAAAGAGAGAGGTAACTAAAACCCAATCCTCATACAAAGTCTGTTCCTGTGCAGACAAAGGGTAGTAGCATCAATTGCCTAGACATAGGATTTTCAAATTCAGAATAAGATAAGAAGCATATAAATATTGAGGATGTTCTCAAGGCACTGTGATGCCCTACATTATGAGAGAAAGGGGCCCCATGGAATGACTTAGAATGTGGCAAGACTTAAATGCTACCTAGCTGAATTTTTTTGGAATAGATTGCAATATCAGATACAACTCTTAACACAGAGCTTAAATACACATCAAGTGGTAACAGAATGGTGGTATAAATATGACTCTTTATTCTACTTGAATGTATGTCATATATTTCTATATGTCTTATAACAAATAACTATAGACTTGTTTAAAAAATATACATGTGTCACAGTTCAGAAATCTAGAAACCCCAAACCA
Organism: Sigmodon hispidus; assembly: GCA_004025045.1. Classification (NCBI taxonomy): domain Eukaryota; kingdom Metazoa; phylum Chordata; class Mammalia; order Rodentia; family Cricetidae; genus Sigmodon; species Sigmodon hispidus. The sequence goes on along the minus strand of PVIH01017464.1, from coordinate 9,281 downwards.
AGGAACAAGATAAGTTATATTTGAGAAATGGAGAGAAAGAGTGAAATCACTTCTGCTTCTTTTTCTCTAAACATGAATGTTATAAACTTTCTGTTTTCATCACAAATACCTGTTACTAAGTCCTGACATACTTAATGTAGAAGGAAAAAGAAGGTCGATTTAGATGTTTCTATCCATGACTAAAATACATTCTACTGAGCCATACCATCTCAAGGTCTGTCCATACAATTGAGCAACATGTTAATGTGTATACGTTTTTAAGACAGTGAACATCCAAGCTATAAATAGACTTCAGCCTGAGGAAAGAAGGACTTTTTTCTAAATACTCCTCTCAATTTTTTTATATTTAAGTTTATATTATATATGCAATAAGAGAGAATGTAAATACGCAGTTCATTGAAGTTTACAATTTTATTTACTTCATACAATTATCTTTGACAACTGAAACAGGCAAAGAATTGGTCTTCCCAAGGGAGTGAGTAAACTGCTTCCCTAGACTTTGAAATCTAAATGCCATTAGCAATTATGAAGGTCTAGAACTTCTTGCAGGAATAAATGGTTCAATAGAAAAGAAAAAGGACAAAATAAGTCTAAAACATTTTGGAATTTAAGATATTCTCACAGAAAAATATGGCTTGGTTAAGACAACATAGGAAACAGTTAATGATGGTGTCTATAAATAAGCTCTGAGATGAATTATACATTAGAACAAATAACCAATAACATTAGCATCCATAAACTAAATATAACAAAATGAATAATAAATAAATTAACAATTATTATAAGTTTGTTTAACATTGGGATATTTACATAGTTTCAAATTACCCTTGAATAAATGCTTATTAATTATAAATTTTAGAAAAACAACATTCACTGGATACTACTGTCACATAGGCTTTTATTCATAGGCCTTGGAGACAACATCAAACACAAGAGTACAGAGTTGAAGAAAATAATAACTTTAAACAGAATCCTGTCAGAGACTTAAAGCAGACTGAGAAAATACAGCACACAGACTCAAAACGATATGTACTCATTGACATGAGTGCTCTATGACAGAGGATTCTTAGGTCAGAATGGACAAAGAAGCTTCGGAAGTAATTCTATGTAAACAGAGACTAAAATACACGACAAAAAATTGAAGAGGTGGATCAGCAGTTAAAAACTTTGGCTGCTTTTCCAAAAGACCTACATGGTAGCTAACCTTAATTCTAGTTCTGGGCCATACAATGCTCTTTTTATCTTCCACAGTCTCTGCATACATGTGCACAAACATATGAAGGTAAAACACCACCTATGCAAAGTAAAAATAACATCTTTGCAAAAGAGAGATTTGATAATAAATAGTAAAGATAATTTTTATTAGGTTTGTAGTCTAGAGAGAATATTTTTTAGAAAGTAATAAAACCAAAGTGAGGACTAGATGTGGGCAAAAAAGAGAAAATAGTAGTGAAGTACACCAATTGGCATTCTTACTGTATAAACACCCTCAACCATAGCTAGTGTGGAGATGTTTGAATGAATTGGCAGGTAAATGTCACGACTACAATCTAAATTGGTTCACACCCCACAATCTTCTTTTATTTTAAGATTTATTCATTTACTATGTATACAGTGTACAGAAGAGGACACCAGATGTCATTATAGATGATTGTGGGCCACCATGTGGTTGCTGGGAATTGAACTCAGGACCTCTGGAAGAACAGTCAGTGCTCTTAACCTCTCAGCCATCTCTCCAGCCCTACACCTCACAATCTTAATGCTAAATTCTCACCTGTCTCAGTAAATGTAACTTTTATGTTTAAGGTGGTTTATGGGTGAGTAAACGAACACGATTCACAGTTTCAAAAACTGTGTCCTTTATATAAAATTAACTGATTAATAAATATTATTGCTAGTAACCAAATAACTTTCAACACCATCTTGATGACTGTTTTTCCAAAGTGAGTGTCATATCTTAACCGTTAAAGCATCAACAATTAATGCATTTAAAAAATACAGTTCTATTCTGATTTAAATAGGAATTGTGTAACACAATATTTGTAAATACCAAACAAATATTTTGAGAGTACTTGGCATCATGTCAGCATTTCAAACACAATTGAGGGTGAATCATATATATGTGTTTCTAGGTGTCTAGGTGTAAGTGTGCTGTTATTTTATATTTATTATTTATGTTAAACTTAAGAGCATAAAATGAGGAAAGAATAAGGCATATATATTTCTGTCTTTTTTTTTAACTGAAATACACAACACACACACACACACACAATCTTGATTACAAGTTTTTTCTTTTTCTGCTGATTCCAGTTCTTCCCTACTTTTCTTTCCATCAAGATCCACGCATCTGGGATAATAATAAAATAAATAAAATAAAAGGCATTGAAATTGGACAAAACAAAGGGTAGGACAAGAGAACAAGTAAAGGCAACAAGAAATAGATATAGAGCAAGAAATTCACTGTTTCTCACACTGAATAATCTGATAGAATGCAAAATTAGAAGCCATGAAGCCATGATATATGCACCAAAAAAAAATCTGTTGAGTTAAAAAGGAGAGAGAAAAAAAAGTACAGAAAGATTGACAAAAAAAGAAAGAAAAGAAAAAGCTTTGACAGGACATTATGAGACAAGGAGCCTCTATTTTCTTTGAATTCATGGTTTTTTGATGCTCAAATGTGGGACATGTAGCCTATTCTTAACAACAGTTACTTGGGGTTGAAAAGTTGGCTCAGAGGTTAACAGTACTGTCTGCTCTTTCTGAAGTCCTGAGTTTAATTCCCAGTAACCATATGTTGGCTCACAACCATCTATATTGAGATATGGAGCCCTCTTCTAGTGTAGAGACACACATGCAGCCCAAAACACTGGATACATAATAAATAAATCTTACAAATTAAAAAGAGTAGTTTATTTCCACAGTGAGACTCCCTTGGAGAAAACTAAATTTTAATTTGCAAGTTATTATGAATTGGATATTGTTTCTGTTTAATGATTGGAATATGTATAGGCTTCTCCTTATAGCTCGAAGGTCTCATCTCAAAATGTAAATATTTTCCAATTCATCTATTATTCTTTAACTGTAAATAATATGTATTAAAGTTACACATATTATACATAATAAGAAATAATTATCTAGTTAAGAGTTATAAAAGCAACTTTGATCCTCATTCATGAGAACTATTTGATGCAAATCAATTAAATGTTAGTATAACTAGATATCATATATTACTCATTTACAGAGATGTTTATTTTCCACTTTTTGTTTTCAGTCTTCTGTCTGCTGAGATTATTACTTTGGTACTAATTTCTTAAGTTCCTGGGGTGAGGAGCAATGGATGACCATGGAGAATGCATGAATCAAGCATGTGCTCTCCTCAGGTACAGGAAGAGAGTAGAAGAAGCTAGAATTGCATATTTTTTTTTTCAAATCATGACATCTATGATTTAAGTATCTTCTACAAAGCCTGTAGTGATCCTTCCAGTTTCCAGGACTTCTCAGGTAAGAGAATTCTAAGATATGTGCTTTAATGTGGTGAGAGTGAATGTGAAGATTTAATCTATCATGTAGTCCTCCTTGTTTCTTCTTTTTTGTCTCTTGGTCCATCTACCTCACCCCTCAGGAAGTTATACAGAGGAATCAGTAAATAAGCTGTATGGTTTCCTTGGCCTCGTTTGTTATTTATACTGCAATTTCTCAATGAGAGTAAATGCTTATATTTTCTAGTTCTCCAGCTTTGTTCTCATAGCTCTGTTTTCTCATGGTGGCAGAGAAAGGATAAATCCAGAATTGTTGATGAAAAGAAAATAGATTTCCTTAAAATTATGTTGAACATTTCACTGAGACTGAGAAGCTGGGAAGCTTATTAAACAGGAGGGGAAATAACTCAAAATATCTTCAGGAAGTACCCCAAACTGGCCAAACTTACTAGTCCCTCCTTTTCTGAATAAACGATTAAAACGACGAATAAGATATCCAGATAAACTAAGTTGCATGAAGTTCAGCTGATTGGAAAAGTGAAGCCAATCGAGTTACCAGAAACAGCTTAGAAAAACTGATGCACTTGGAAGGACAGTCTTTAACCTGTCAAGCTGCCTACAGATAGCTTTTGTGAGCTTTCATCTGTGCTAAAGTAGGCCTTGTTGATATAGCTGTCTTTCAATCATTTCTAGTCTTATAAGTAACTCCTTACCCATACTACTGTAAGTAACATCAACACAATTCATTGGTTCACCAAATTGAACTTTGGTGGATTCTGTACTTTTGGTCTGTTGTAGGCTCTGTATATGTAAAGAGTAGACACAAGTGTAGCGTTTCGATAGGAGAGGTTTGGTCACATAACAATGTCCTCTGTGATAGGCAGATCTCAAAGGTAACATTCTGGACTTTATCATTATTTCTATGGAGCTACTTTTCTGAGAGCGTTTATACTCATCTTTGATCTTGTTGTATAAAGATGCCCCTGTTTACCTTGTTTCTTAGATGATTTCCTCCCAGGATTTCTCTGAAGGAGTTCTGCTGCATCCCTCAGCAGCTTTTTTTTGCATGTAAAGAAGGGTTCAGAATACTCACTTGTCTTGACCTGGTCTTATTTTTCCTTTTCTATGCATCTCTCCACTCTACTTTTTTTTTTTAATAAAAATTAAAACAGTTATCAATTACTCTACCAAAAGTAGCTGCTTCAGTAAGCCTCTTGAGTGACTGATCATTTGAGATAAAATATAAAATTTAATTAGTTCTCCTGTTGCAATGTTCTTCTGATTTCCTGAACCCAAAACTACCTGTGCAACTCATCTCATGGAACTGAAAAAAGGAGCATATGCATGTCGTGTCTGTGTCCTAAGGAAAGAGGTAAAAATAAAGTTAAGGTTAACAACTTTAGACTAAAGATGTTCTTCCATCACACTCTGCTTTTCAAGCTGTTATTCTTTTGAACTTTTATACTATTGATTGATAAGGAATTTTAATAGTACTTATTGATTGCCAACTTAATGGAATGTTGAATCATATGGGCTACAGGTCTTTGGGTATACCTGTGGTAAATTATCTTCATCCAATTCATAGAAGTTGGAAGATTTGTTCTCTGCAGGAAGCACCACTTCTCCCATGGCTGAGGGTCTGAACTACATAAATAGAAAAAGTGACTTTAGTAGCAGTTTATATTTCTTGATCTCTGGATCTTGACTGAAGAAACAAGTTGATCTGCTCCCTCAAGCTCCTGCCACTGTGGACTGTGACATGAAACTATGAGGCAAATACACTATTTCTTCTTGAAGTTACTTTTTCAATGTATTTTATCACATGAACAGAAAAATTAATGTAAACCTAGATACATGCTTTAAATTGAGTCAAAAATTACCTTGGTAGTATAGTTATTGACAACTACATACAACATTAAATCTTTACAACCATTCCCTGCGTCTCTCCCCATACCTTTCCAAGTACCTGTTAAATTTCTATTCCTGATGTCCCTTCTATGTGGCAGATTCTGTCATATTTTCTGACTGACAGATTATGAAGAAAGTTTATAATGTGATGCAAAGGCAGAAACTATATCAGACATGATAATAGTAATAGATATTTGGAACGCCTTTGGAATCATGGAGAATTTTTACTTGTTTATTTTCTTTTTTTGTTTTTTTTTTTTTGTTTTTAGAATGTCATTTGAGGCATAATAAAGTCATGAAGAGTCCCATTCAGCATTGTGTATACCAACTCCAGTTGTATATTACAATTCACACAGTGGGAGGTGAATTGTTTCTTTGGCAAGTTGTTAGTCCATCCTATGTCTTAGATTCTTCATCTTCAGATTGTAGTAGCAGTTTTAAGCTCACACATTTCTTCCTCCATGAGAATGAACACAGCTAATGATGTACTATGCTTGAATTAGCAAATTTTATACAGCAAATTCTACCAAGTATTTAATTAAGTGGGAAGCAATATTTATCTTCTAATTCATTTCACTACAACTGAAATGCCTTTAACATGTAGGTCTCCTTTGATGTCTCTACATGGCTAAAGTTCTGGAGAATGCCCTGACTTGTTCATGCAAAAGGGCCACATATGGAGGAAATAATTAATATTTAGAAAAAAATTGTTTATAAATTCAACTTAAAATAATTATTGGTTTTCATAAAATCAACTTATAAAATTCAGTAATCTTTGCATTGACAGATCTTTATATTACAAAGGTTTGTGATTTTTTTTATTTCTTCCTACAGTTTTGGCACACCCGCAGAATCAGATACTTCTATCTACTCCTATGCACTGTAAATATTTATCACTGGTATTGATATAATAAAACTCTGATTGGCCAGAAGATAGGCAGACAGGAAATAAATAGGCAGGGCAACCAGACAAGGAGAATTTTTGAAAGAGTAAAGAGAGAGTCACAGTTACCTGCCAGATGCAGAGGCTCAACATAGATAAGAAATTTGGGTTAACTAAAGTATAAGAGTTAGCAAGTAATAAGCCTGAGCCATAAGTCAAGCAACCTGTAATTAATATAAGCTTCTGTATGTTTATATATGTGACAGTTATATAGCATAATCTATTTATGAAACTCCTAACAACGGGAGCAGAAGCTGTTCCTAATGTTTTGTCTGACACTTGCAATCCTATTCTTCATACTGGATTTCCTTTGGTCAACCTTAATATAATAAGTTTTGACCTTACAGCAACTTGATAGGCCATGCTACATGGGAGGCCTGCTCCTTTCTGAACAGAAACAGAGTCAGAAGGGATGGGGGGCAGGAAAGAGGAAAGAGGGAATATGCTTAGAGCCAGGAGAAGAAACTGTGGCCAGGATGTAGAACAAATAAATAAATACATCAAAAAATAAAATAAAAAAGAACAAAATTTCTTACATGAGTTGTTAAATTATCTCTCTTCAGTTTTTATGTAGAGACTTAGTAGGTACACTTCTCTGAATCTAATATAATCGTGGAGTAAGTTTCCTATCTTAGAGTATGTATTATCCTTGGACATTTATTTGAGGCTTAACATTTTATTCTGCTGTAAATTTTAGCTGTTATCCCATTCTTACAACCAACTTTTCATAGTACTAATGTCAACTCTTAATTTGCCTTTAAACTTGGCAAGTCTTTGAATGGATATGGCAGAGAATGAGCTTTAACTTCAGTCACTAATCTTATTTGCTTTCACTAAATTCCTTTAGTGAATTCTAGTCATCCTCAACTGTAACTGTTATCTGTGGCAAGAAGCTGCATTTAGAATCATGCTGAAAACAAGTTTTGTTTACTTTCTGGATGATAAAACCTGTAAAATAAAGCCAGGAAAAATTTGCCCAAGACAGGTTCCTTAGGACATGATCTGCATGCTATTTTTTAAATAAAAAAATCTATTTATCTGATATTATTGTATATGTACAGGCAGAGCAAAACAAGTGAGATGTGTTATGTTTTTTTGTGCAGAATTCAGACTTATAAAGATAAAACTCATGCTACTGAAATAAGTAAGATTTCTGGACCACTTTTTATTCTCTCCTCAAATTTCAAACCAGGTCAGAAATATATAACATGTTACCCTTTTTAAAATTCATATTTTAACATTTTTTATTTAACATAAGTGACTAAAAATGTAATATTTTGTATAACAATGAATAATTTTATACCACACAGCTAATATGCATTATATAATTAAATTATTAATCAAGGAGAACAGTAACCAACCAGTTACTGCACTCTAATTTGAGCTTCTACCACATTTTGTGATATAAATTTTATCACCAGCCCTTAACAAATATTGTATTTTTTTTAAAGAAGAAACAAATAAAAAAATTCTTTCCCAGAGGTAAAGAATTCAAGATAGTTCTTTTTTATTTTTGAGTAGGTATTGGCAAATATCTTTGGGAAAAGTTGGGTAATTTATGGGCTTTCTGAGAATTTATAGAACTAAAACAAAACATGGATTGGTGTAATTTATTTCAAGTAACTATAAATATATCCTTATAAAGCATTATATATCTTTCCAGAAACTTTAAGTTTAGTTGTACACTACATTATAATTCCATACCAGGAGCTATTGTCATACATTCTGGTAGTAGGTATATGTACTAACAATATGTGTACTATTGTTACTACCAGTGATAACAGTAATCTATGGGAAGATAAGTACTTAAAAAGTATGAAATTTAATGTCAGATCAAATTTCTTTCTTCAGATAAAATTGTTTTAAAATATAAGAATTTATTCTCAATTGTATTTTCTAAAGATCCATTCTTATTTTAATGTGCTGTTTTTGTAAGATTCTAAAATGACTCAGTTAAGATGTAGTAAAGTACTGTTATGTCTTGCATCATAATTAATGTTTTCTAAATTAATGAAGTTATAAACTGAAAGGTGATAAACTCTTTACTTTCTGTTCTATTTGTCTTTTATGATGCATACATTATATTGTAAACTTCAAAAACAAATTTCATCTTTTTACCTTTAATTTTTTTGAAAACACATGAAAAATCTAGGCTGCTTTTGCATCCTACCGGAAGAAAGTTGAGGTTCAGGTATTCTCACTCTAGGGCACAGTTAAACAAATCTAAGAACCAAAACTAAGAAAAAGTCACTCTTGAAACAGTAGGTAAATCTTAGAGTTGTTTCTCGGTCCCATATTGAACTCGAGTTGGAAGAGGCGAGTCCGGTCTCAAAATGGAGGGCCATGATCCAAAGGAACCAGAGCAGTTGAGGAAGCTGTTTATTGGTGGCCTGAGCTTTGAAACCACAGATGATAGCTTAAGAGAACATTTTGAGAAATGGGGCACACTTGCAGACTGTGTGGTAATGAGAGATCCCCAAACAAAACGTTCCAGGGGCTTTGGTTTTGTGACCTACTCTTGTGTTGAAGAGGTGGATGCAGCAATGTGTGCTCGGCCACACAAGGTTGATGGTCGTGTGGTGGAACCAAAGAGAGCTGTTTCTAGAGAGGATTCTGTGAAGCCTGGTGCCCATTTAACAGTGAAGAAAATTTTTGTTGGTGGTATTAAAGAAGATACAGAAGAATATAATCTGAGAGACTACTTTGAAAAGTATGGCAAGATTGAAACCATAGAAGTTATGGAAGACAGACGGAGTGGAAAAAAGAGAGGATTTGCTTTTGTGACTTTTGATGATCATGACACAGTTGATAAAATTGTTGTTCAGAAATACCACACTATTAATGGGCATAATTGTGAAGTGAAAAAGGCCCTTTCTAAACAAGAGATGCAGTCCGCTGGATCACAGAGAGGTCGTGGAGGTGGGTCTGGTAACTTTATGGGTCGTGGAGGA
>PVIH01017463.1:0-41758 GCA_004025045.1 Sigmodon hispidus | reverse complement strand
AGAGAGAGAGAGAGAGAGAGAGAGAGAGAGAGAGAGAGAGAGAGAGAGAGAGAGAGAGAGAGATTCTATACTATCTTCTGTCCATGTGAGTCCTAGGGACAAAATCCAGGCCATCAGGTTTGTTGGCGAGTACTTTCCCCACGGAGCCATCTTGCTTGCAGACATTTCTTGAATTTTACAGTGTCTATTTCTATGACTTGATCTTTATTTTTTCTTCACTAGTCTCTGTTGACCTCCTGTTACTACCAAGGCCACACTCAAGTTTCTTTCATTTTATTTAGTTGTTTTTCTTTTGTGAGTAGCCAGCCCTTAGCGGTGGGCTCCTCCAGGGTCTTTGTCTCTTTCAGTTGGCATTGAGACACTGCAGGGTTGGGCTGTCCTTCGGCTCTGTCTATAGTACACTCTTCACCCATGGGAACTCTATTCTCATGGCTTTCTTATGCAGCCATGTGTGGGAACAGACCACAGTTCTCTTCTGCTTCCCTGCTATATCTGAGAGGTGATGTTGCTGTGCAGAGGGATGGCGATGGTCCAGGGTATATTTTCCAGCCTTTGAAGTTCTAGAGTTTCCTTCTTGGTGACCAAGTCTTTAAAATGGTGGCGGTACCATTGTTTTATGAAACCATTGTTCCTTGTCCCTAGCTCCGAATCGTCTCTAAAATGCCTCTGTGCTTCTTCCCTGTCCCAGTCTCTGCCTGCTCAGACTGGGTTCTCTTTAAGGTCATGTCTCTTGCCATGGCCCCTCACCTACCCTCCCCATCACCGTCTGCCATTACCAGGCACCTGCATCCTGCATGAACATTCTTGGATTGGTCTGATATCCTTGGCTAGGCCACCAAGCATCTGCCCTAGCATGGTCCTCTCCTCAGGGCAAGCATTTGAGAGTTCCCTGGGCTTCCTGGTGTTCAGCCTGCAGCTTCCTTTTCATCTCCTCCCCAGCTCACAGTCCCCATGCTGTTGCTACGGTGGCTCACAGAATCACCTCATCAACTGGAAGGTCCCTTCAATAGCTTTCTCTCATACTTTCCTGGCTTCTCTGTTGGGATTAGAGACTCCAGCAAGTTAAAAATGTGTGTTTTGATTTGTTTTCTTTTGCTGTCTTGTCTCCTTGGTTCTCAGGCTCATCTTTAGGAAGTAGGAGTGAAGGAAGAGGTTGGAGATGGGTTCACAGATTTGAGTGGGCAGCAGAAACAGTACAATACCCAAGGTTAACATGGTTCTCTTTTAAGGGAGGTGGGGCTTCCTGGGGTGATGAGTAAAGTGTTCATCTGGAAATGCAAGTTTGAGACATTAGGAGATGCTCAGAAGACACTTGTAAAGTCTGGAGAGAAACACAGAAGTCTGAGCTGAAGGTGTACAGCTGAGAAGTTTCTGGGATCTTTGCAGTAAGTTAACCCTCTTGACTCTGAATCCCACACCTCCCCTTTGGTCTCCCTACCTTCCACATTTGGAAAACTTACGCTGATATTAACCATTTTAGAAAATTAAAATGTTTTATTTAATGCTTACATTTTTTTATTTGTGTTATATGAGTACCTGTTTGTATGCACAGCACGTGCATACAGTGCTCATTGAGGCAAGAAGAGGGTTCTGGAGCCCGGGAACTGTAGTTACAGATGGATTTGAACCACTTGAAATACGTGCACATTCACAGAAACCAAACACAGTTCCCATATGATTGCAGCCAGTGCACTTAACTGGCCTACTCTACACTCCTAATGTCAACCTTCTACTAAAGACACATACATCTTGGTCAGCACAGAGACCAGACCAGGTTTTTTGAAAGTGTCTCATGGAGAGCCACGGCATGTCTTCACATGGAGTCTGGGAGGTTCCTAACCTCAATAAATGGGTACAGCAGATAAGCCTATGGCTAAGAAGATGATATTGTACTTGGTTATCAGGCTGGCTGGTCACTCTGTAGACTGGAGCTAATGAGTTCATCAGTGTGCTGTCATGGTGAGGACTGCTGGACCATGCATAAGCCCTGACATCTAGGGGTTCAGCTAGATGTCAGCCTATTTGTCACCCCACACAGCCAGGTGTAGCCTGTTCAAGTGCTCTCTTCCACCCATGACATGGTGACCCAAGCCTTTCCTGTCATCTCAATAACAGTTTCCTACACAGTTTATGAGCAGAGGGACAAAGGTAGAAGTTTCCTCAGGACTTTCTGGGTCCTGCAGGATCAGGTTCCTATCACCTTTCCCCACATACCATGACCAGGGCCAAACCATGAGGTCCCAACATAAAGGCAAGGGAGTCTTGGAAGTATTCACAAGAAGAGGAGATATATGGCCAGGGGCCACATCAAATTATCTCTAAGGCATTATGTTATGCCCATACTTTTTTTTTTTGTATTTATCAAGAAAAACAGTAAATTGAATTTAAAATGCTGATAAGTTAACAATAACTATAAAGAAAATAAAAATCATAACCATGACTTATCAAGGGTGATAATGCAAATAATTTGCTACACATAAAATTACTTTGTGTTCAGCTTTTCCTCTGGATTTTTTTTTCCTATGCCTGTATATCCCCATTCAAGGTCCCTTCCCCCTCCCGCCACATCAGGTCATTTTTTCTTCTCCACAACTCCCCATCCCCTCCCTGGGCAAGCTGCAAACCACAACCACTAAACAGCTTGGGATCAGAAACACCCTGGACTGACCCTTCAGATCCCACTCCAACTATAGGAACACCTGACTCACTCTTGAGGGAGGAGGGACAAAACTGGATTTGCCAGGAGTGGAGACTGATCTAAGCATTATTCGATCAGTGGGACCATGGGACTGTCTGCAGCCCATACTTCTTATGCTACTAAGAAATTTCATATATATATGGAAGAAAGGAAGAAATAAAAATATGGTGGCCATGGAAGGATTTAACAATCAAAGAAAAGAGAGGTGAAGAAATAAGGGGGAAGGAACACTCCTGACTCCTCCAGGGAGTTGGTGGGCCCTGTGAGAAGAGATTAACCAAGTCCTTGAGGCTTCCATGCCCAAATTTCAGGATTTGCATGATGTTCCTGCTGGATAAGTTCTGGCATCTCTGCTTTCATTGAAAAGGAAATAGACCCATCAAAGGTCAGAAAGCTCTTAAAGGAGACTCAAGTCTGAGCTCCTGGCTTTCTGGGTCGGCTTCAGAGAAAGGCAGGAGAGTTCCCTGGTCCTCAGCATGAACCTGACATCCCCAGGTTCCACAAATAAATGGCCGTATCTTGGCAAATGGGGACCACACACCTTAGCTCTTCTGCTTGCATTTCCCAGGAGCTGCAGAGGCGGAGGCTCCTAGGAGAAATGGCCTCCCCTACCCCTGCCCCCTACACAGCATGAAGGGAAAACAGTCTTACTGAACAAACCCTAAGGAAGCAGGGTCAGTGGAGGAGAGGATCCTCCCCATGTTCTGCGGGATGAATGGGGGGCGTGCTGGTCCTGCTGCAAAAGCAGCCTACATTCAGAGATTTTAGGGCAGATTTGTGTGGGAACAGGAAGAGCCCCTTCACAGCCTTCAGGACAATTGGTTCCAAGGAGCCATAGCACATGGATCAGGGTGCTACCTGCTTGCCCAGTGGGACCCTTGAGATTCAGGAGGGACAGATGCATACTCAGAGGCTACACTGTCACAGTGAGTGGCTTCATAGGCAGGGATAGCATTCCACCGTTCACGCTACTGATTATGAGTCTTGTACCTGCCCCTGGGGCTGGCACCCATCCCAAAGTTAGAGATCTGGCTCAGTGGATTCTCAGCTCACCCTCTCTCCATACCCCTGCTCTGAGTCTTCCTATGGAATGTTTAATTTTATTCATATATGAGGACAAAAGCTTTGTGTCTTTTCAATGCCTCTCAGAGAGGGGTGATTAACCCAGGGCGCTTGGGGGGCAGAGCACTGTGAACTGTGAACAGGTAGGGACCATGTATTTCTTTTTTTTTCTCTCTCTCTCTCACAAAGGATGAAATCAGGGTCTATGCCTGGGGAGCCAGGAGTGGCATCCATAGGGGACACAGAGTCTATTCATAGTGTTAAATGAGTCAAGGAGCCCAGTGAACTTCACCCATCCCCAGGACAGCCCCTATCCAAATATCCAAAGCTGAGAGGCAGGGATGAGGGTGGGGATCTCACTGTGTCCTTCTGTCACACAGATGCATCAGCTAAGCCCTGAGAGTGAGGACCACAATATGATCCACAATTCACCTAGCCCTTCCCGGCAGAGACAAAGATGGAGAAGGAACAGCATTTGTCAGAGACAGACAGGTTAGGGAGCCAAGAGTGAGCTGGAAGAAATGTGCTCTTTGATGGCATCGGAGGCGGTGCGGGCCACCACAGAGAAACCCCAGCCAGAATGTACCTCCAGGAGTGCAAGGAGCCCACTGCTGGGCATAGCCAGTGGCTGTGTCTCAGAGTGAACTTATGAAGGCATCAGTAAGAACAGGTGTAGGCAGAGACTCTAGTCAGCACAGTGGATCCAACCAGCTGTATGAGAGCCTAGGACACCAAAGGCTGGGCACGTCCCATGTGCATCGCGCTATCCTTCAATCTCGCTGTCGGCATTGGTGTTCTTCACAGGCAAGCCAGCAGCAAGCAGCTGGAGAAAAGGCTCCACCCACTCAGGTGTAGGGAGAGGGACCTTGGCCACAGTCACTTTGGGCTTGGGAACAAATGTCTCTGGGGACAAAACATGGTGGGGAGCTTCCATTAGGTGCCTCATTCTGAGACTCACATGGGATTTGTGGACAGGGCAAAAGCTTTGGGTAGGCAGATGTGGGTCAGGCTTTCACTCTTACGCTGTCTACCTCAGGAACATCTTCATCTCTCTGAGCCTAAGGTTTATCATTTATGAATGATAAGAATAGAAGGTATGTAACGGGTGGGGGTCCTGGACACCTGCCCCACACTCTGATGTTTTTATCAACTATGATGAGGAACAAAGTCTCATGTCTTTTCTAACATCCAATACTCCCTCCATACTGCTCAGGTTTCTGAGACACATCAACTCTGCAGATACAGCTACCTCCTTTGGCCGTGAATGCAGAAGCCAGTGCTGGGTGGGGAAAACCAACCTCTATTTCCATACTGCCTGCCTTCCCAACGCCTGGCAAAGATGATACATGGAAACCGCTAGACACAACAGCTCACGCAGCCTTTGGGTTTTGGATCTGGGAGCCAGACAGGGCTTAGTGATCCACAACTTTCTTGAATATTTCCTTGACAGACAGACAGTCTCTCTCTCTTTTACACACACACACACACACACACACACACACACACACACACACACACACTTTTTAAAGTGGAGCCCTCAACTGAAGTAAAAATGTAACTTATATAGCCTGGCAGAAAAGGGCTGAATTAAGGTCTTTCTTTCCACCTTTTCTATTGGGAAGGCCTCTGAAAGGATGAAAAGTAGGTTAGGAGAAGAATAAAACAGCTGTGTTTCCAGTGTGTACCTGACAAGGGCTTTTGTGGAAGTGAATAATTACATGAGAATCGCTTCCTTCCCACCTCTTTCTCAGCCTCCTCCCGGTTGCTAGGCGCCCTTGCTCCTTCTCCCTGCTAATGCCACATACAGAAGCAAGAGAATACAGTATGGCCATTATGAGGGGCCTGGAGTCCAGGAGAAGGATTCAAATGCTCCTCCCTGGTGGCTTCTGTGAGGAAGAGGGTTTGGGGGAGCTGACTTTGGATATATTTAAATGCTAATGTGCTGGGCTGGCTGGCCACAGAGCCCCAGGATGGTGGTGATGGGAAGGGACAGAGGATCTTGGCTTGGAATTCTCACTGGAAACATGTTCTGTTACTTCTCGAGTGGGTGCCAAGCCTTTCCTCGGGCAGCTGGCCTTAGTCACCTCAGGACCTGCCAGTAAAGTGTCAGCAAGCTGAATGGCTGAGCCATGGGCAGTGAAGAGCTGGCTGGCTCTGTGTGTGGGGAGTTTGGGTGTGTAGGCTGACCCTTGTGGCCTGTGTGTGTGCAGTGGTGAACAGGGGTCATTGTGACTGGACCTTTGCCCAGGATGCTGAATGGTTGTGTCTGAGGCACAGAAAGCAGAAGGAATAGTTGGGTGGTGGATTCTATCAGGTACATGGCAATAGCCTTTGGTGCCTTATGTAGTAAAATCCTGAGGGCTATGCACACCTGCCCCAACTTATCATGTGCAGTGCTGAGGTACATGTTTCAAGGGCTCAGCAGAGGTGATCCAGAGTCAGTACCCCTTCTCAGCTTTGCCCCTCAACACCGCAACCAGGTCTGTCCATGGACTCAAGAGGTCCTGTTAAACCAAGATCTCCCCTATTAATTTCTTCAGTGGATCATATCTGACATCATAGACAGCACGACCCCCATGCAGGACTAAGTATGCATACATAAGCCCCACTGGCTCCCACTAAGAGCTACAGGTGCCCTTACCACTGTGGACACCAAACTGATGACCTCCACCCCATTCTAAATGACCTGAATCAAAGGTCCAGCCTTGCCTTGGCAGGGGTCTGGGCTGGCAACAGTAGCTCTTACCCACAGACAGCACAAGGCCACTGTGCCCTGGACCAAGCCAAACTCTAGCTCCAAAGTCCAACCCTGAGCTGGCACGCTCTCTTGTGTCAGCCAAGCTGGCTCTGAGATAAAATTTTAGCCCCTCCCCCTTGACCACATTCTTTTCTCTAATAAATGTGGAGTTGATTCAAAGTCAGGAATGCTTTGTGCCCTTCAAGGGCCATGGGCAGTATGGGATCTAGTCAGAGAAGGTTCTCATAGGCTTGGAGAAGAGACAGAATACAGCTGATACAGTGGAAGAGAGCCCACAGGACTATGTCTGCCTGAACACAGAATAGAGACCTCTCAGCATGTCATTGTGTTCTCTAAACATTGTCTGTCTGCCTTAACAAAGATAGGGCTCCATGAAAGTATCCAGCCCTGTGTGCCCTGTCTGGCAAGTTTTCAAGAACAGTGGCCACCACTGCTTGAGACTCAGTGTACAGTCCCTGAGGTCCCCGCAGAATCCTAACTATCAGGCCAAGTGGGGAACATGTGAAAAGGCAGAGTATCTGGGTTCCATTCCAGATAATCCCTGAAGTTCTTGTGTATTCTCCTAAAGCTATTTCTTTTCCCTTAGCCTTGGTTTCTTAATCCATAAAATGCAGAAACTAGACAAAAATAATGGTGGTCAGTATGTGACATGCATATCCCACTCACTGCTGCCCATGGCAGACATTACTAATCAATAGCACTCTTTTCTGTCTTTGGTCTGGCTATGGTGAGAAGTGTCTGCTACTAGCTAGAGCTGGCGGCAAGGGAGTAAAACCAAGGAGATGAACATCCAGCCCTGACATTTCAGGCAAGGAATTGATAGTGTGGTGATATACCGACTATTTAATAAAGCTTATTTGAAGGTCAAGCCATGAAGGTCAGGGAGTGGTGACCCATGCCTCTTAATCCCTGCAATCTTCTAGATCTCTGTGAGGTCAAGACCAACAAACAGAGCCAAGCAGTGGTGGCACATACCTGTAATCCTAGCACCAGGAGAGCTGAAGGAGGAAATGGGACAGCTGGGGGAGAAAGGGGAGGCAGGAGTTCAGCCCTTTGTGCTTCCTTTCAGCTGGAGACACAGAGGCATTCAGTTTGAGAATTTGGGCCTGAAGAATCGACTAAGAGAGAACTGGGTGTGGCTTATTTCTCTATCTTTCTGATATTTCAGCTTTTCCCCAATAGCTGGCTCTGGGTTTTTAGTAATAAAACCAAGTAGAATTTGTGTAATAGGATAGATTACAGGTTTAGTTTGGCCCATTACAGAAACAATGGTATGTGATATGGGCTAGCTTTCTGTACGCTGTGAATATATGTTGCTTCCATTAGTTAATGAAGAAAATGTTCTGGCCTATGGTAAGATAGCTTACAGCCAGGTGGGGAAGAGAGAGAGAGAGAGAGAGAGAGAGAGAGAGAGAGAGAGAGAGAGAGAGAGAGAGAGAGAAGAAGAAGAAGAAGAAGAAGAAGAAGAAGAAGAAGAAGAAGAAGAAGAAGAAAAGTTAGGGTAGATACTGCACCTTCCAGCTGCTGGGAAAGCAAGATGTAATGGAACAGGTAATGCTGCAGAGTCATATGATAAGACATAGACTAATAGTAATAGGTTAAGTTATAAGAGCTAGTCAGTAATGAGCCTGAGCCATAGGCCAAACAGCTTATAATAAATATAAGCCTCTGAGTGATTATTTTATAAATGGCTGTGGGACCACAAGCCTGGATGGAACAGAAAAACTTCTGACTATTGATATGCTCACTACTTTTAGTGGGTCACTGTTGTACGCATTGGCCTGGGAGGCCAGAAGTAAGATGGCAAAAAGGCAAATGCCCAAATGTTGGGAGACTAAGACAGGCCTGAAGTTGCCCAGCAGAGGTGCTTCCAAGCCAGGGGCTGAGTATGGGCTGGGCTGGGTCTCCCAGAGCCCCACCCCCCACAACAAAGTTCATGAAGCAAATACCAATTTATCAACACATCTTTGGTTGGGGGTTGTTCAAAGTTACCAAGCACGGATGTGTCCATGGGAAGAGACTACTCAGTCCTGTGATGAACTGATTTCTGAAGCTGAGTGGGAACACACACACAAGTCCCTAAGGAGCCTCCTAAAGGTGACCCATGTTGGATGGGGACATCAGATAGTTACAGGAGCCAATGAGCTTCCTCCCTGGCTGAGAGTCTAGCCCAGGATGAGCAGCCTGTGGCTGGGATGATCAGAAAGCTGACGATAGACCGCCAAACTGATTTTTAAGTCTGGGCTCTCTGCACGTCTCTTAGGCTGAGAAGCTCAATGGCTGTGGAGACTTTCTCAGTCACGTTTTCTGACATTATCTATGCAGCTTCCAAATACAAGCATTCAGAAGTAGTCAGACCCCCAAGACCCTCTGCTCAGGAGCCTGCAGCCTAGCATGTGTACAGGGGGAAAGAAACTCAGGCAAGTGTCCTGCCTGGAGGACACAGGGCCAGTTAGACTGCATTGAACACTAGCTCTTCTTCCTTGGAGAGGTCAGTGCTTGGAGCCTCAGTTTCTCTGTGGGTGTGATAGCACAGGTATGAACTTTCAGGCTGCCCTCAGTTCACGGCAGGGATCACACAAAGGACTCACAGGAAACACTAAGTAGCCAGAAAAAGTCATGTCTATGTCTCTTTAAAAAGGATTTTTGAAGGATCCAGGCCTGAGTGTGCAATGCTGAGCTGAGGAAGCAGAAGCAAGTGTGTTCTAAGCTCTGCACGGAGCTGCTCTCTATTCCCACCCCAGCCCTCGTCAGGGCTTCAACCAGAGGAGGCCTGGCTTCCTCATTCTGGTTCAGAACTATCCCACCCCCCACAACCATCCCCACCCTGCTTTCTTTGGGGACCAACACCTCTCCCCCCAAGGCCAGTGAATGCTTACCAGAGAGAGTCATAAGGGTTCCCTCAGCATTTCTGGGTCTCCCTGGAGCCAAGTCTCTCAGGCAGCAGGCAATTCTTAGGAGCATGAATGGCCAGATTAAACTAATTAACACACACATTCCCTCACACACTGTGAGGCCTGAGGTGAGAACACTAATCTACTCTCAGTGTTTTTCCAAGTACCCCATCCCTTGGATTTTATTGAGGACTAGTATAAGGACCTTCCCGTATTCTAACATACCAGGATGCTCAGCCCTTAGATCACACAGTACACCTCCCACATATGATCCTGTCTGCCAGCCACTGAAAACACCTAACCTAACTAGAATCCCATGGAAGTGTTGCTGAATGCTGTTTAGAGAAGACTAGAGTAAGAGGGTCTTCTAGCTCAGTGGAGAAGTTGTGTTTACTGAACCAAGATTGGCTTAACCTGCAGACTTCTGCCTTCCCTAAGTCTGACCTCTTCAGATTTCACACAGAGGTTGATACTCTACTTGTCCTTTGGTGCCTTTGCTGAGATTTTTAAGCCTCCTGGAAATTACTGCCATATCTACCTAGAGCAGGATGCAGAGTCGCCAAGTGGGCTACGTATCTGTCTGCAGCCTCTACCCACCAAACTTCAGTGTTCCCATGGATCCTGAGGCCCAGACTCTGACGGCCCACCCACCTCTTCTCACAGTATTCTTTTAGCTCTCAGAATCCTTGGCAAACTGAAAGGCCACCTTGCCGCCTGCTCACATGACCTGTCCCTGGTTCATCTCATGAGAAGAGGTGACACTTTAAATAGTTCTGAATACCTGGGAGTCTGACTGAGATGGTAGTCCATGGGGCATGCACAGGGTGGAGGGTACAGCCTAGGAGTGGCTGGGAATGATGACACAGTTGTTGGTTCAGAGCCCTGGAGGAGGAGTTCTGTTCCCTGTCACAGCAGGCAAGCACATAGGAGAGCTAGCTTCTTCAGGAAGACAAATAGGAGACATGGCAGCTTCTCACCCTCCGAAAAGATTCTCTGCAACCGTGTCCTGGGCCTTTGGGCAAAGTTGCAGAGAATGAACTGAGGTGCTACTTACGCCTCCTGCAGGTGGGTTCTCAGGGCTATATTAGGGACAGCAAAACTAAGAATGATCGTTAAGAAGATAAATCAAATCTAGAGATAAGGCTGACACATCCTGGGAGAAGGGCGTTCATGTCTACAACTCACTTTAAAATGCATAGGAGATAAATTTGATAAAGGGTGGATGAACACAGCAAATGCCAATGATAGAGTGTGTGTGTGTGTGTGTGTGTGTGGGTGTACTACCCCTAGTAATGACAGAGGAGACATTCTCTGGAAGAGATGGTCAAGACTTCCAAAAGAAAGGGAGATGCTCCTCAGGACACTCTGGAAAGGAGCCATGACTCCTACTCAACAGCACTGTTGTGTAGACATTCCCTCTGAGTGGAAACGTGCATCTGGAGAAGGGAGGCAGGAAACACTCCTGGAGCTTGAAATGTTACAAGACTTACAAGGCTACTCCCAATCTACACAAGCAGCAATGGTACTGAGGGAGAGGAGATTCTCCACGGGAGCTCCAAGGAGGCAGGTCTCCTGACTGTCACTCATGCTATGAGGGGCATTTTGTTGATGCAGCTGCTCCTGAACTCACTGGTTTATCACCTAGACTTAGATGTGCTGTTTCCTGATTTCCTACTGTGTCCTAATAGGATAAAGAACAATTTATTCCTAACACTAGCCCACTGTTAAGATGGCTTCCCATACCAATTAGCTTCATCAAGATAATCTGTGTAGCTATTCCCTTCCAGCCACACACCTTTCCAGAAGGAGGTAGAATGGCCTCCCAGGGATCCAAAGGAAGAGAAGGACAAACCAAGTGCAAGTATGAATTTGTTTTCATGGTTCTATTTTGCCCTATGCTTGGGATTTCTGTCTCAGATACAGTCACTAAAGAAGCCTGGGCTGTTATTTCCTCCATCTGGTTTTCTTAGGGACACCCCCTTTTAAATAATGTTTTATTCATCTGTGGAAGGTTTTAAATATTTATCCAATATATTTTGACCGTAGTCATCTACTATGCTCTGCCCCCAATTCTCCCTAGTGTCCTCACCTCACTACCCTCCCAACTCCATATCTTCCTTTTTTCTTATTAATAATCCTGAATCTATTAAGCTTCCCATATGCATGTTCATGTCGAATCATCTACCAAGATACAGATTAGCACACTCCCAAAGAAGAGGTTTTTTTTTTTTTCAGCAGCCATCAGCTGTTACTAATTCTTCTGCTGAAGGCAGGTCCTCAGGCCCCGCCCACATTTCTGCTGGATTGTTTTGATTGACTTGAAGGTTGGTCCTCAGGCTCCACCCACATTCAGCTGGGTTGTTTTGACTGACTTGAAGGCTAGGCTTCAGGCTCCACCCACATTCAGCTGGGTTGTTTTGACTGACTTGAAGGCTGGGCTTCAGGCTCCACCCACATTCAGCTGGGTTGTTTTGACTGACTTGAAGGCTGGGCTTAGGCTCCACCCACATTCAGCTGGGTTGTTTTGATTGACTTGAAGGCTGGGCTTAGGCTCCACCCACATTCAGCTGGGTTGTTTTGACTGACTTGAAGGCTGGGCTTAGGCTCCACCTACATTCAGCTGGGTTGTTTTGACTGACTTGATCTTAAGCAGGTAACCAAAGTTGACGTGTACAAAGACCATGTCATGCTCAGAGGGAGCCCTTTTTTTTCTTTTCTGCTCTGTGACTTTTTCATTAGTTCTGTCATCTGTGTAGAGCTCTAAATGGATGCCACGGTAACCACTACTCCAGCCAAGAGCATGAGTTTGAGATTCTGCAAAAAGCAGTCAGTGAACACCTACTATATACTGGGCAGCACACAGCCATCTCTAGAAAATGTTGGGTAAGATATTGTTGACATGCTCAGAGGGCATGTGGCTGAGTGGAACCTGGTTTAATCATGTGCTTTCTTAGACCAACATTCATGTGTCCTTTTCAGATGCTGTGTAATGTAAAAACATGCATAAGAACACAGATAAAACATCTCTCTTCTCTGGGCCTTGTTTTACCCCAGGAGACACCCTGAAAACCCATCCCTGGACTTTGTCAGGGTTTTTTTTTTTTTTTCCTCTTACGACTCAGACACATGTCAGGATGTCCAGAGGAATTTCCACTTGGCATGAACCAACCCAAGCGGGAGAGCTAGAAGTGGAGAAGTAAGGGGCCATTACTGTGAAGGGCAAAACCAGCAGTGTGATTCAGCACCCTTCTTTTCTAGCTGAGGGAATACAGCTCAGGGAGGGACAGTGGCTTGTTTAAGGTCAGTGATAGTGCTGGGTCCCCAGAGTCTGAGTGGGGAGTTTCCCATCATGCAGCACAGCCTCCTTAGGTGAAGCGTGCAAGGCAATGACATAAGCCTCTGCAGGGTTGGAGGAGGGCTGGGCTCCCTGGCACACTGTCACTAAGGTTCTAATCAAGGAGTGGAGTCAGGCTTGAGCTCTTTCTGAGGGAAAGCGGGGCAGTGTTGCCCTGTGGGTGCTCCAGAGCTCAGCGTGCGTATGCGAAGTGAAGGAAGTGGGACAGGACATTCACACACCAGTGAGTCTGCATGAAGAAGGACATCAGCTGTCACAATTCCAGTCACCCAAGACCTATCAACGCCCCATCATCTTGCTGCTCATGGGCAGAAAAGACCTCACTTTCTCATAAAGCTGTGCTGGGTCAGGAATCATTAGAAGTCACTGAGGCCACGAGATGCTCATTGGAACTGTGGGACTGGTGAAAGCCTCCTCTTCCTCCCTGTGACCTCTGCAAATCTCAGGGCACGTTCCTTCATGTGAGCCTATCAGTAGATCTGATAGTCTCTACCACCCACAGAAGTAGAAAGGACAGGACCATTTAATATGAGGCCCAGAGATGTCAAACCCCTCGTCTGAGGTCACATGCTAGTGAGTCAAGGCTCGATTCTATGTCAGTCTAGGCTCATTATTTCACAGGTGAAAAGACAGATTCAGATAGCTGGAAAAGTGACAGATGTTTCATTTAGGGACCTACATTCACCACCAACTATGGTCTTAGGTAAGCCACATTCTCTCTCTGATATTCAGGTACTCCCCATCAAGAAAGCAGTTGGTCCCAGATACTCTTTCCCCAGCTTGATAATGTAGAAAAGAAGTTAATTGCATTGCATTCCTTATCACACACCTTAATAAATGTAATTGTACCCTGTATAAAAAAACAAATTGACAGTTAAGATATAGGTTTTAGGAAATCATCAACCAAGAAATATGACTTTTCCTTGGTCACATTTGAATTAAGCGTGACTAGGGAGCACTTCACTGAATACTCATTTGCTGCTCAAATAATTAATATGGCAGACATAAGACCAGCAGATAAAGAGAGACAAATACTGAGGATCAAGGATGTTTTCATGAGAGATACAGACAACAAAGAAGCATAATACATAGTTGACATTTTAAATTCATAGTCTGGCTTGAGAGGAAGGAAGAAATGCCTCCCCATTGACAGAAATGAGAAAGTCAAAGATCAAAGTTGAGGAGGAAAAAAAGACCCAGTAGCCCATGAGGACATTGAGCAAACAGAAGCCCAAGAGGCTGGGCTTTAAAGACCTTCCTAAGGAAAGAGTTAAAATTTTGAGACCTAGGCATAAATAAAAGTTAAGGTGAATTACTGTGAAGAACTGGGAGACAGAAAATGAGAAAGCTACATAGTAAATAAGAAGCTACAAAATTGTTTTTCAGCATAGGACTCAACATGGAAGTGCCAGGTATATGCATAATTACACACGGCTGCTTCAGTATAGACACTCAAGTTCAACATGTAAGTGAGAAGTTATTATCCTGGAATTCTGTACCCAGCTAAGCTACTGCTCAAAAGAGAGAAAGTGAAACAAATCCCTTTTAGACATACATAGGCTGAGGGAGTTAAGTTTCTTTAAAGACCCTTATGGAAAGAATTAGTAAAGGATGTTCTTTAGCAAGAAAGAAATGCCATCCTATAGAAAGAAATAAAAACAGTAGGGAAGAAATCACTAAATCATGGGATAAAATCCAACTGTTGACTCCTAAGAGGTAATAAGGCAGAACTTAGAAGTCAATAGCAATAACTAAGATGATGCCCATGGTATTTAGAGGGAATTGTGTGTTCTACCATGTATTGTTCAGACAGAAGATGAGGTTGGGTGATTACCACACTGGCTGAGTCAATACCCACCATCTTCCATGTTATCCCTAGAGCTCAGAAAAGACACTTTCTTCCCAGACCGGTACCATCACAGTCTCCTGAAGGGCTCACAAGGGAACCTTCCTTGTGGTTCTTCCTGTCCAAATAAACAGTGGCCACAGTTCTGGCACTGAATCTTCAATGGTATCATTTGAACTCTGCTGGACTCATTTGAACTCTGCTGGAAATCAGCAGGCCCCTGAAGCTAGAGGAAGTATCCACAAGAGTTGACAGCTTAGCTTCAGGAAAACAAGGTGACAGTTCAATGTTTAGGTCCCCAGGGAACCTTGACTGTCAGTTTTTACAGACTCTCCTGCTTTGGAGTCTTCAGTCCTAAACATTACTTCCCAATGGACATTTCTACAAAGACATAAACATTCCATAGCCATGTTCTTTGTGCTAGCTAATCATGGTTAGCAACTTGTCTGGATCCAGAATTGATTAAAAGGCAAGCCACTGGGTATCCCTATACAAAATATTCCTTTTCCTTTATTTATGCATATGCATTTCTAACATCTTCACACTAGTAGAGGACACCAGATCCCATCATAGATGATTGTGAACCACCATATGGTTGCTGGGAGTTGAACTCAAGACTTCTAGAAGAACAGCCAGTGCTCTTAACCACCAAGCCATCTCCACAGTCCCATAGGTGGTATTGAAATGTCCCTAAATGTGGACAGTACCTTCTGCTGGAAGCTTTGCATTTTTCTGCATTCCTCCATGATTGCTGGGAAGTCCCATCTGGGAACAAATTGCCTGTTCCTTTGCTGATAACAGACAAAGACCAGAAGCTCATTGGGACTCCTTAGGGCCATCAGCACCAAACTGAGACTGCTGAGACATCTAGCATTGTGAACTGAACAACTACTAGGCTGTTGGCCCCTCTGGTGTGAGACAGCCATTATTAGACTATGCTGACTGCACCCTGTAAACCAACCTAATAAATTCCACTTTAACAATAATCTTTCTTCTAATTCTGTTGCTGTAGAGAATCCTGACCCATATGCTCTTCATTTAGTGATCACTGGCCACACATGGCTATTAATGATCTGAAACTTGTCTAGAGAAACTGAAGCACTGAACTGTGCATGTGATTTAGTTCCAGTCGATTGAAATAGACATGGCTTGTGGCTACTTTACTAGGCAGCTCTAGGGGTATAGTCCCCCAAGCCCCAAAAGGCCCTCTGCATTCCACCTCCAGGAAGCCTAGGATGCTCCTCTACCTCCTCCCACCCTAGAGTGAGCAAGAAAGCTCCAAGAAATCCTTGTTTGGATTACCTGTCCCAGGACCATGGCCTAATCAGACATGAGCCCTTTCTGATTTTTCTAACAGTTCTTATCTACATAAAATGTTCCCTTGGACCAGCCTGTTTCAAACCTCCATGTGTGACAGTCACTTGAGAGCTGAATACAGGCTCTGATGGGAGAGCCCGACTGTCAGCCATCTGACAAGCAACCAGAGACAGGCAGTGTGGCTGGCCAGAAAGCAGTTTGTGTGGTAAGGTGCAAGCAAAAGAAACCAGTATGAAGAGCCTACATTTGCAGCAGTCCAACTACAGATGATTCTGGAAAAGACAAAACTATGGAGAGAGGGAAAATGTCAGAAGGAGGGTGGGTGTGAACAAGCAGGATAGAGGAATGTTAGGGGAATGGTCTGACTGTATGATGCTTGTATGATGCTGTAACGTGTAATGTACACAGCTGTCCAAGCCCACAGAATGTCTAAAACAAAGGGTATAGGCACCTGCTGCAAAGCATGAGGACCTGAGTTTGATACTTGGACCCACACGATGAAAATAGAGACCTGACACCCATGGGTGGTCCTCTGACTGCCACAAGTGTGCTGTGGTGCATGTGTGCTGTGACCCATGTGTGTACACACACACACACACACACACACACACACACACACAAAGATAAACATAAATAACAATGGGCTTCAGTGAACATAAGGCATCAATACTAGCTCTGTAATTTGGGGGAATGAACCACCCTAACAATGACAGAAAACCTGGGGTATTAGGGAAATGAAATCCTTCGGATTTTCTGCTTTCTATTTCTGTAAGCTTAACATTCAAAAAGTAAAAATATATTAATCAAGACCCTCCCAAATTTTTTAAAAAAAAACATCATTCCAAAAACCAGAAACTGTATCTACCCACCTGCTCCTCACCAACTCCACAGAGGCCAGCCAGTGAACATTTGGTTTTGCTCAGGGAGAGTTCCAACTAAAGAACCAGTCTGGGGTCTCAGCCAGTCTAGGGCTGATATACTTCTCCTGATATAGCTTAATTTGTCAGCTACACCATGGAGCACATGTTACGAGGAGCTTTGGGTGTCTTTGAAAAGTGACCCTGTTACCTCTTTCTTGCTACACCTTCTAAGCTTCAGTCACGACCACCTATAATGTCATAGCTGGTGTGCTTTTCTCCTGGCCCTATGGCATGACAAGCCCCCACCCTCTTCCTCAGCAGATGGATGCCTGCTTTGCTAAAGTCCCAATGATTCATTGGATAAGTGGCTCCACTTCTTCCCCCTCCCTCCTCACTGTCCGTCCATCCTTTCCAGACACTGGAAGAGGCCCACAATAGCTGTCTCATCTACCTGACAATATCCACCTGGGGACAGGAGACAAGTAAAAGTGGGTCCCTAACCTCAAGGAGCACTCAAGGAGACCTCTTGAAGGTCAAGGAGGGTATGTTTCCAAGCTATAGCCACACATAACAAGCAAAGAGCAGATTCAAAGGCAGCTGAGTCCCTAATACTTGCTGCCTGGCTTCACTCAGTCTGCCCTGAGCTGGATTGTCTTCTGAAATTATAGCCTTCTCCTTGCCAATCAGCCTCTCACTCAGGAACATCCCACGGCCGCCCACAGACCACCGAAGGAAGTCTGGATTCTTTGGCTTGATAGCCACGGTTTTATGACCTTTCTTTCTTTAAAGTCATGTTATATATGGTTACTGGTCACCAGCTCCTGCCTTTAATCATGGCTCTCTGGCCACTTCCTATATGTATACAAATATTTCATTTTTTTGATCCATGTTGTTTTCAAACAACCATTCTATCCTCTTCCTTCAAACAGCAAATCAAAGCTTCCAGAAGTCTTTAGGACAGACAGCCAGAAAGAATTTTTTTAATTCAACTCGTAGTGCTGGTATTCCTTAAGATAAACTACCATATGGCAACCATTCATCTGTTTCTATCCACCCACTCTAGCATTTGTCCACCTATCCACCTACCCACTGCCTATCCTTCCATCCATTCACCAACACACCCATTCATCTATCTTTCCATTTGCCCATCCTCCCATTAGCCATCTATCCACTAGCCATCTACTTAAATGTTCACTCAAACACCATCTATCCAACCACTCACGTACCCTACCATCCATCTAATAATCTATTTATACATCTATCTGCTCACCTATTCAACCACTCAATCACCTACTCCATCTACTTACCATTCATCCATGTGACCATCTACCCACCAACCACCCACCCACCCATCCATTCATCTATCCATCCATTCAGCTGCCCCTTCTATAGTCATCAGTCCATCCATCCATCTGATCTACCCAGCATCCACATTCCCATTCATATACCATCTATTCATTCATCTTCTGACCATCCATAGTCATCTAATACCCACCATCTACCACTCATCCACTCATCCTTTATCCATTCATCCATCTGTCTTTCTATCTATCCATCTGCTCATCTACTCATCATCTCATTGTGACCAGAATCTTCTCATGTCCAAGGTTATGTCTCAAGAACCAAAGTGGATACACCATATTCTTTGCTTATGTAGAGCTGAAATTCTAACTCATAATACTAACCATGGACACATTAGTAAACATGAGATTAAGCTACTATCTCAATGAATGAAAACAATAGGGTTTTATTCAGGTCATGAGGTTGAGTGGGTCCTAACAAAGAGCAGAATGACCAGCAGCATGTGTGTGTGGAGGGGGGCAGCTATGGGATTATGTAGAGAAAGAAAAACTGAGACAGGATCTGGGATGATGGGGTCCTGACAGCTGGAGCCAGGCCCATTGTGATCTGAGAATGAGAACCATGTAAGATAGGACCAGACCCAATGTGGTGATTGGGATGTATTTGCAAATACTGCCAAATGTCTCTTGGGAAACAGAACTTCCCAGCTAAGCAGCAGAGCTCTAGAGCAAGGAAATCTCTATACTCATCTTCTTCACACTTGAAGCCAGACCTTGAAGGACCCCATAGGAGAACTCAGAAGCCATCACCCCCTACCAAGTCCTGTAATGTCAGAGTGACTTTGGGGGCTAATATGAGGCTTTGGCAGATTTGAGCTGAAAAATTTGTGGGTGAACTCACATAAGGTCCAACTAACTGTCAATAAGTAAAATAAAATGCACATTAAGAAAAAGCCATCATTCCTCAAATGAAGATAACAGGATCCAGTGTTTATACCAATTCTGTAACACACAGTGTTCAATCAAAAACTATCAGCAGTGTAAGCAGACAAGAAGACACAACCTTTACTCTGGGCCAGCCAGAGGCTTTGCAGACTAGACTTCAGTGACCCTAGGTACGGTCAGAGATTAGAGAACACCTTCAAAGCACCAATGCAGGGAGCTGGGAACCTAGTTCCCCACCAAGCTCCTTGAGTGTGCTACAGGAAGTGAGCAGGGCCAGTGAGGGAAAGGTGGTAAGGATGAGAAGCAAGAGCTCACTGTTGAGGGCGCCTTGTCTCCACTGTTAGGCTGAACTTAAATCCTCCCAATAGATATCCACAATCAGAGTAAAAATGCCCAAAGAGAATGGAAGATGGAAGGGAGGGAGGGGAAGAAGGAGGGAGGGAGGGGAAGAAGGAGGGAGGGAGGGGAAGAAGGAGGGAGGGAGGGAGGGGAAGGTAGATATATAGATATATATGCATGTATACATGTATGTTTGTTTGAACACTAGGAAATGGGTGGCTAAAGAGTTGCTCTAAATCGGAGGTGAGGCTCCTCCTGGCATGAGACAGAAAATGTTTTCTGGGTGGGGACAAAACCTACCTGATGGGAAGCATCTAGGATCCTAGCAAAGAAGCCACACATTGACTCCAGAACCAAGAAGAGCAGCTGGGACTCCAGAGAAGCCAGATGGTCAGACATGGTAGCTTTGGCATTGTGCCCTTTGCTCAGCTGGGTCACAGTCACTGGGCTCAGGGACAGATGTATAAACTTTAGATGTCAAGCCTCAGTTCCTTCATTTGTGAAATGGGGTTTTAAGCTTACATCCTGTGAGAACTGCCCCTGCGCAGAGCACGATGGTTTTCAGTAACTATTTGGCGGTTGAGTGACTTGGAGAGACAAGATAGCTGTGGTGACTGGTAGTGTCAGCCATCAGTAGATAACTATCAGTGGTTACCTTCTAGGTGGCGAGCTAAGCATGCGCCATGATCGGGCCATGCTCCAGCCTCTGGTATCATTACTTGGAGGGCTGTGCAAGCAGCTATCACCCTGAGAAGACTGGAGGCTCTAACGCTATAACAGTATCTCTGTGGTGCATAAAACCCCAAGGAGGAGCCCAGCAATTCTGACTCCATGAGCCAAGAAAAGAGAGAGATGTGACGTGAGGTCTTTGGACGTGAGGTTAGGTAAGACGTATAGGCCAGTTCCAGTTCCCAGTATAGTCCCTACCATTTTTATTATTGACCTAATCGTGCCCCTCCCAAGAGATAGGAAGCTCCTTGGAGACAAGAGTTGTGAAGTGGGATGGCTGAGCTTGAAAGAAGATAATAAGCCCATTGTGCTACAGAAACCACTTAATACAGAACCAAATATATTCAAAGAAAACTTCGAGAAACTTCCAGTCTCAGGAAGTGGTCTCCACACCAGTGATGTTTTATTTTTTAAAAAGATATATATCTGCTTTCTCTGTGTCAGTAGAGATATGGATATTTTGGGTTGAAAGTGTT
Organism: Sigmodon hispidus; assembly: GCA_004025045.1. NCBI lineage: Eukaryota > Metazoa > Chordata > Mammalia > Rodentia > Cricetidae > Sigmodon > Sigmodon hispidus. The sequence goes on along the minus strand of PVIH01017463.1, from coordinate 21,178 downwards.
TCAGGCTGTTTTATTTTGGGTCCTGGCATGGGATCAGAGTACACTGCCACCAGGTGGCAGTCATCTCACGGAGTCTTCTTCAGGGTTCTGAGGGTTTTGAACCAGGGTCTTGTCTTCCTCCTGTTGGTCTGACTTGTCCTCCTGTGGGATGAGGAGGCAGGGGAGATGTCTTGTTCTGAGCTCCAGAGTTTTAGACTCCTTGTTCTCGGGTTCTGTTCTCTCCATAGAGGAGTCAGCATAGGAAAGTGGTGTATCAGTGCCCTTCCTGGGAAAGCGGACCCACGAGTTGGGCCCGTGACAAGCCTTTCTGTTCTCGCCCTGAAAACACACACTCGAAACACAATGGCAAGCAAGCACAGCAGAAATCTGGGGCAGGGACAATGTGATTTCTCGCAAGATCCCCTTAGCTCTCCAAAGACTGAAAAGACAGAAAGTAAAAATCTGAGGGAGTAAAAATGGAGTCAGAGCACTTCGCTTTTCAGAGAAAACACAGGACTAACAGTGAAGACAAGCAGATGTTTAGAAAGTTCTGACCCTGGAATGCAAAGTGGCACAAAGTGGGCAAAGCTGCTGCATCCCTCCACGTTCCTCACAAGAAACCTAATTTGCTGGATTCCCCAATAAAAAGCCTTGGTTCCTAGTTCAAAGCCATCGTTCTCTCTGGCTGTGGGGTTCTGACTTGTCCTACTCAGAGCCAGACATAACACAACATGCCCAGAGTCCTACTATGTGCCAGGCCCGGGGCTGGGAAGCAGAAGTAAGAAATGCAAGGGTGCAGGCATGTATTTGTGCCTGTTCCTTGCAGTGACCCTGCATGGCAGACAAACATCCCTACTCTAATAGACAAATGAGATCCGCGAACCCAGAGAGGGAAAGCCACAGGGTGGAAGGTGCACAGCGGCAGTGGACTGACTAGGGATTTCAAAGCTACCACTTCTTTGAAAAAATGTGCTCACAAACGCTGAAAGATTGGCCTGCCATGACACAGGCACTGAGCATTCCTAGGAACCTAGGAATCTTCTTCTCAAGAAATAGTCACTGACTGCTTTGTCTCACACTACAGGGTGTGTCGGGGGCTGGCAGTCAAATAGTGAAGCTAAAGGGCACCTTCCCTGCTTTCTGAGTCTTCACTAGAGTGAAGGAAAGCAGAGACAAACCCCAGCAGCCTTTGAGATGTCAGCGATGGCAGGAAAGGGGACCTGAGCATCGACGGGAGATGCGGGTGTTGAGAAGGGCAAGGTGTAGTCAGTCATAGATCCAGGGATCCAGAGACTGTGTTAGCTGAAGATACACCCTTAGTCTTTTAAAACAATTTCCTTAGCCACAAAAAAGGAATTAGCCCCATTTTACTGGTGATGAAATGGAAATGGTCCAAAGGTTCCAAAGAGGGAGTACAGAGTAGTGAACCACCACCCGACATGCAGAGGAAGCAGGAGAGAGGAGAAGGCCCACAGAGACAAGTGAGGGCAATGAGGATGGAATGCAGGCTTTGGCCCTAGAAATGGAGGAGAGGAGGTGAATAGCCTGACTGAGACCCCTCAGACCTGACTGGTAGGTCTCTCTCTGTTGTAGATAGTAGACCCTATCTATGGCAGGACACAAACCTCTGATCTCACCCTAGCCTGTTTTGTTCTTCTCAGGAGGAGATCTGGGTGGGGAGTGGCCTGACTGTCCTCTCCTTGGGAGTAAGGACTCCAGGGACCAAGATCTAGACCAAACTTCTGGGCACACACCTGCAGGCTCTATGAGAGAACCCAGCAACCATCCAACTGCTCCCGAGACTGTCATAATTTGTAACCAGGAAAGATGCCACCATGTGCTGATTAGTTCGTCCAAGAGCCCAGCCCTGAGGCTTTGGATGGAGAGTCTGGGACCAAGGGCCCAGAGGCGGGAGTCTTGGCCTGACCTGACAATGCCCTAGAGCTCTATGCTCTTTCTGCTCTCCTGGCATCTTTTCCCTGGCTCTCAGAAAAGGTAGATAGCTATGGAGTGATCCTTTATTGGCTCTGGCTGCAGAAGGTTCAGGTCATTGGTGGAGAAACTGAGGCTCAGAAGGAGACCTAGACAAAATCTCTCCCACCCAAATAACCAGCCAGAGGCTTAATATTAATTATAAACTGTTTGGTGTACAGTTCAAGCTTCTTTCTATCTAGCTTTTACAACTTAAATTAACCCATAAGTATTAATCTATGTATTGCCACAAAAGCATCTCATGACTTTACCTGTGCTTCATTACATCTTACTCCCTCGGCAACTCTCAGCATCTCTGACTCCGCCTTTCTTTTTTCTCTCTCCAATGATTTCTCACCTAGATATATCCTGCCTTACATAGGCCAAAACAGCTTCTTTGTTAATCAATGTTATCAACTCATATTCACAGCATACAGAAAGACTATCCCACAGCAATGGGAAGACACTGAGAACCTAACATGGTCAGGGAAGAGCTGAATGGGTTGCTAGGCCTCTGGTTTATCTGTTTTCAGACTGTATGTGTGTACATGTCCATATGTACATAAGTATGTACACATGCATGTGTTTCTGTATTGCATCAGAGTGCATGTGCATGTGTTTCTCTCTGTGTGTGCAACTGTGTATAGGTACATTTGCTTCCTTTGTGTACACGTGTATGCACTTGTGTATCTGTATGGACATATGTGTGCTTCTGTGCATGTTTATCTGTGTGCATGTGTGTTTTCCTTCATATCTGTAAGTCCTTGTGTATCTATTTGTGTACATGTATATATGTATGTATAGGTATGTATGTTGGCATGTGTGTATCTGCATGTGTCTCTGTGCAAATATAGGGCTCTGAGGAAGTGAAAACTGGATTACTCCAACCTTTTGTGGCTGTCAGAACCGCCCCTGAGGCTCCTTACCTACCTGGATGTCCTGTAGCCATCTCAGCCCCACTGAAAGTGACCCCCCTGGAGCCTGCATCTTTAACAAGCTGCAGGCACCCTGATGACTGCCAAAGTCTAGATACTGCAGAGGATGCTCATGGTCTTCATTGGACCTTAAGGACCAGGGAGGAATAGGGGTGGCCAGAAGAGATAGGCAGGAATCTATTGACACCAGGCATGTAGACCTAGCAAGTCAAGAGGGAGCCAGGATGGAATATGTATAGCCCAAAGCTGCTGCTTGGCCAGCAGTCAGGAGAGAGTTCCCTTCTTCTCAGGACCCTGCCTGTGATTTGGGATGGGATACAGGTTACCAGTAGCACCCTGGGGCACAGCAAAGTGGCAAAGATGAGCACGTGTCCCACTCCACCAGCCTCATCACTCCATGTTACAGACACCTCTGAGTTTGTACTAAACAATCAGTGCTTTGCAAATCCCTCCATCCACAATGCTCAGACAGAGGATCCAAAAGCCACAGGCTTGAAGTCTCTCAGAAGCCTCGGACTCTGACTGGAAGTTAGACACCAATTCTGTGTGATGCACGTGTTCGTTTCTATATAAAGTGGGCACTTCCTGGTGACCCAGCCAACCCTAAGCAATTAGTGTCTTAGGCTGGAATTACTGTAGACCTGGGCCTGGTATAAAGAGGTCTGGGCTAGAGCCTAGGAAGTTCTCTGAAGGCTTCTGGCATGGAGTAGAGATTGACAGTTTGGCTGATGAGGAGTCTCTGTTTCACACACTCACAGACACTTGCCACTCAAATAATCCAGGTCTGACTAAAGACTATGGGTAGATGAGCCAGTTTCTCTAATTCTTTGTGTAAGGGTGGGGTTAGTGTGAACTCTTCTACCAAGAAAGTTAATCACAGTAAGGACCCATCTTCCCCCCAAGATCCCTTGTGACAGGTCTGTGACATCAAGCAGGAAAAAATAAGTTTGTAGTTTTAACCAATTCCTAGCTAGAATTTAGCATATTCTTTACTTTGTGATCACGAGTGTGGTAATATATTGCATATTTTTAAAAAATTAATCTGGAGTATCAGAGCACAGAGCCACCCACAAGGCCAAGCCATGAAGATCAGGGAGTGGTGACCCACACTTTTAATCCAATTGCAGAGATGGGAGGCAGAGATCTCTGTGAGTTCAAGGCCTAACAGCCAGGAGGTAGTGGCCCACACTTTTAATCCTAGCTCTAGGAGAGTTGAAGCAGGAAGTGAGATAGCTGGGCGGAGTCAGAGGAGGGAGTTCAGCTTAGCCTGGCACTCACTTCCTTTTTCAGCTGAGGACAGACAGAAAGGCTTGAGGTCTGAGGATTTGTGGAGACAGGCCTGAGGGGTTGGCTGGGTGAGATGTGGCCTTCACTTGTTTCTCTATCTCTGATATTTCAACTTTTCCCTAGTATCTAGCTATGGGTTTTTATTATAATACCAAATAGTATTTGTGCAATACTTGAGTGCTGTCAACAAACTGCAGATTTCTCGTGAAGAAAATCCTAGATGCAATCAATGGCAGTATGGCTAGAGAGAATTTCTATGGTGATGGCTGGAAAGACAGATGTCTGGCTTAGTGGTTAAGAGCACATATTGCTCTTCCAAAGACTGGAATTCAATTCCCAGCATCCATATGAGGCAGCCCACAGCCTCTGTAATTCTAGCATTCAGGGGATCTGACATCTCTGGTCTCTTCCAGCACCCTCATATATGTGGCATAAATATATATATATTCATGATTTAAAATAAATTAATTAAAAATTTAAAACAATTAAGTAAAAAATAAAATATCCATGATAAATGCTGCTTTGAAATCATAGTACTGGATGAGCATCCCTAATCCTCAAAACCAAAATCTGAAACTTCTTTAATGTCAACATATAAGTAGGAAAACTCAAGGCAAGAAATTTTATTTTACATACAAAACAACTAAAAATACATATACAAGGTATACATGAAACAAATAAAATTTCATTCTTACATCTAGGCACCATCTCCAAGATTCTCATCAAATATATGTGAATATTCCAAAATTCAGAACAATCTCAAATCTGGAATGTCTGATTCTAAGCATTCCAGGTAAAGGTGATTGGCTTGCCACTCTCAGTCCTGTGTGGGAGAGTGTGTTAAAGGCACTAACCAAGAAATGTCCATGTCACCAGCCCACACAGTTACCTTTAAATGTTCTCCAGTTATATTTTGCTACATTTGCTTTTCTATGTCTTCATTTGATGTGTTACCAGTTATTATCCTGAGGAGGCCACAGGCTTCCACCTACTTACCTGGCTATTGAGCCTCAGTGGCACAGTGTGACACTGTGCTTTGAGCTGCAACCCTTACCTGTGGATCAGAGAGCCTGGAGAGGTCAGGGTACAGATAGAACTTGATGCCTTCAGAGGCGCCTGGCAAGGTGACACCTCGGATCAGGAGGATCAGCAGCATGATGTAGGGAAAGGTTGCTGTGACATACACGACCTGCCAAGGAGGAGAGGGAAAAAGTTAGGGGTGGCAATGATGGGCTTATTTCACTCAGCATAGTTTCCTTTCCACACTGCTGCCTGTTGTCCTTTATGAAGGCTATCTTGAGTTTCATTAGATGCATGGACCACATTCTCTGTATTCATTTACACAGCCCCAGCTCAAAAAGACAGTTGGCTCTGAGTATCTACAGGGTCTTGTTTCCATAGCTGCCAGTAGCTATAGATGCTCACCTCTCTCACATCAAATGACACTGTGTTTGCAGAGAGCTCCACAATCCTCTGTGTATAGCAAGTCATCTCTTGATGACTGACAATATCTGGTACAATACAATCAGTAGACTGCATTATGTAGGGAACAATGACGAGGAAAAAGTCTACATATTCAGTTTCCATGCAAACCTTCATTCAGTATTTTCTCAGTTTCTTTGAATTCACAGATGCGGCTCCCATATGACTTCATTGACAGAAAGTACCTAAACTAGAGTTATAGAAACAAAGAGTGGGATGATAGTGCCTCCCTTGCCATCTTTGTCATGTTAGATGTGACATCTCTGTCAATCAAGAGGAGCATGAAAAGCCAATACATTGTCTAAGGCTGTACATGGTCAGAAACAACGTGCCCTGAATTTGAATATTATTGGGAGGGGAGAGTTCATGTTAAGATTCTTACTGCAATACATAAAATTAGAAAAGGAAGGAGTAACAATGGTTGGTATCACCAGGAGCCAAGAGGAGAGGGCCCTTAGCCCTCATATACCCCTGTGGGCTTCTCCAAGAAGGTGACCCAAACATTGGATCCTAAAGGTATAGGAGCTCAGGACAAGAAAATCCATGATGGGAGAAAGAGGGAAATGGAATTTCTATTGCACTCATGCAAGCATGTCATACACCTGCATATACACAAAAGTAGGTCCATGACCACATAGGCATAAATGCACATACATGCACATTCCTCTACCTATTCCTCAGAAGATTATATACTGAGGGCATGTGAGGAGCTTGGCAGCAGTGGATGACAAACTCACAGAAAGAAACTCTGTAAATGGAGCTCTGGAAAGGAAGTTTCCAAAATCACTTTCATGTGGGGCACTTGCTAACGTTGTCTGTCAGACTCTACTCATTTTAAATTGATATAATTATTGTGTGGGGGCAGTGTGCATGACATGGCACATGTTTGGGGATCAGAGGAACATTTTCAGGAGTCAGGGCTCTCTTTCTGCCATGTAGATCCCAAGGATCAACAGGTGACCACTCTAGCTAAGCCATCTGGCTGATCTTCTATTTTATCTTTTGAAACTTGGCCAGGACTCTTTAAATCTGTTTCACAATTCATGAATGGGAAAAGATGTATAATTTTGAAAAGAACTGCTCTCAGTAAAGATAATTTTTTAATAACCAAAGATAGGCTTGGACACAGTGGGGGAGCTGAGAGGGTGGGAAGGATCCAGCACTGGTTTGGAACTCTCTGAACCTGGTCTGCTTGGAGGCAGATGCCTATCCCCAGAGAAGCTGAGAGAGACTGAGCCATAGGTCCACGTGGAAACAAAGGTAGTATACTCGAGGGTACACACAGCCCTCCTGGAACTGACCTGAATATTGCTCAAGCAGAGATGGCCAACTCACCACACACTCTAGACCCCAGTCCTGGCACATAGGAGCCACTAGCAGACCCTGCAGGACTCAGTGTCTTGCTAGGTTAGACCTGTCCTCTTTTGTCATTTTCTCTTCCCTAATCACTTACACTGGCCCTTGCTGGGACATCCCCATTCCTGTTTAGAAGGGAGCTTATCACCATTATAGGGCCGAGGACATTCTTAGGTCCAGTTTATCTCTACATAGTCCTCATGCACACAGATGCAGGGCACAGGCTTGCTGAGAGCTGGGACTCAGATATCACAGGCAGCACATGTGCTCTGAGCAGGTTGCCAAGATACCACCTCTCACTCTGGTCAAGATGGGACTGCTTTGGCCAGGGTTCCAGTCCTTCACATCATTCCTGTATTCACCTTCTCACTTACTCATTGTCCATGCTCTCACTCAATAAGAAAGCCCTCCCTGTGCAGGCAGCACTGAGCTGTGCCTACATGAGGAAGACTTACTCTGTGGGTCTCTCTGCACATATGCACATACATGCACATATGCAAATAAACATATATATTCTGTGAGATAATGCTCTTGCATACTGTAAAGATTTGTCACTCATATTGGTTTAATAAAATAACGATTAGCCAGTATCCAGGCAGGAAGGGTAGGCAGAGTTATCAGACTAGGAGAATTCTCGGAAGAAGAAAGGCAGAGAGAAGTTGTCTGCCAGATACAGAAGATAAGAATATTGGAATGAGAAAAAGTACCAATCCACATGGCTAAACTTAGATGAGAATTATGTGTTAACCTAAATATAAGAATTAGATAGTAATATTCTTACTCTATTGGCCCAGCAGTTACTATAATATTAAGCCTCTGAGTCAATTATTTTGGAAGTGGCTACTAGGTATTTGAGAGTTTCTGGTAGAACAGAAAATTCTGACAACAAACGGTTGTCCAACATGGTCCACATGCATCCACATACAGCCTGACAAAGCTTTAAGAGGGGATTCTAAACTCAAAAGAATAGTCAAGCATAGCTTCTTGGTAGCAACATTTTCTTGGGTAGGCTTTGTTTGCTAGAGGCAAGCAGAGGCACAGCTCCCTTTAGAAATGGCTTCCTGACCCAGTGTTAGAGGCAAAAACCTTGAAGTTCTTTTAAGAGGCCCTGATACCAAACACTTAAATGGTGTTTGTGAGCAGCCAGTATCATACTTCTTGGTAATAGCAAGGACCTAGAAACTTCTAAGAGTTTTGGCAATAAAAGTGGCCCCAACCATTACATCTGTCATGAAGCTAGACTCTCAGGAAGCCAAGGAATAAGACAGAGCCAATTGCCAAAGCTGAGGCTTTAGTCCTAGCCATATTGCTTAGCAGATTAAAGACTCATGTGGTCAGAAAAAGATTGAGATATGCAGTAAATACAGATTTGGATTTTTTTAAAAACCCTATACATGGTTTATAGTATGTTAAAAAATATATGTAGGCTTGGGAGAGAAAAAAAAAGGATAGAGAAAGGCCTTAAAAACGAAATAAGGTTGTTTTTTTTTTTTTTTTAAAAAAAAGCTACATAAAGATAAAAAATACACAGAGAGTCTGGATACTGCATGTTATTGTGCTGTATTTGAATTGTTTGACTGCTGAGGAAGAAGCAATAGCTACTAAAGGACATTTGGTTATAAATGTTGCTGGATTAATTCAACCTATATATTTTGAAAGTGCCTTGATTTCAAAATCTAAGGCAAAAGATATGTTACTTTGGGAGAGAGATTTTTGTGGGATAATTCTGTAAATATTTTTCACTTGTATTTGTTTAATAAAACGATGATGAGCCAAAAGGTACACAGGAAGTAGAAGTGTGGCAACCAGACTAGGATTCTAGAAGAGAAAAGGCAAAGAGTAGATGCTAGCCAGTGGTAGAGAAAGGAAGATGAGACTACTGCTCTGAGAAAAGATGCCAAGCCACATGGCTAAGAATGGATTAGAATCATGGGTTAGTTTAAGAGAAAGAGTTAATAAGTAACAAGCCTGATTCATAGACTAAACAGTATAATTAATATAAGTCTTTGTATGATTATTTGAAACAAAATGGCTTTGGGACCAACCAGGTGGTAAGAGTACAGATTTTGTTTTTATATGCACAGAAAATGAGAGGTTATGGATTCATGCTGGGTTAAAGAAAATAAGACCCCCCCTAAAAAATTTCCAGTGGTAATAAATGGCCCAGATGATTCAGTGTTTCAGAGCACCTTTGTTGCAGTTTCCTCTGAGTTCTGCATTCAGAACAGCTTCAAAGCTGCTGGCTGAGATGATCCAGCCTTACAAACTGTTCCACTCAGGACTTGCTCATAATCTTAAATTTTCTTTGGGTCCCCATAAGATTACTAGCACCCGCAATCAGCAGGAAGTAGTCTAGAACTACACCTATGTTTCCTCCAAAATGGATATGGATATTTGTCTTTGTTTAGAGTGTTGCCTACAAGTTGTTATGAATAATGGTCAAGAGAAAAAGCTAAATATGAGAGGTTAGATTCAGAGTTCTTGGGGTTTTTTATATAAAAAAAAAGAATGGAAAGTCCTGTGGGATAATATTCTTGTACATTGTAAAAATCTTTCACTCATATTGGTTTAATAAAACACTGGTTGGCTGGTAGCCAGGCAGAAAATATAGGCAGGGCAACCTGACTAGAAAAATTATTGGAAGAGGAAAGGGAGAGAAAATCAGTTGCCAGCCAGATTCAGAGAAAGCAAGATGAGAATGCTGGAGTGTGAATAGTTACCAAGCCACATGACTAAACATAGATAAGTATTATAAGTTAATTTAAGTGTAAGATCTGGTTAGTAATAAGTTTGAGTTACTGGTTGAGCATTTATAAGTAATATTAAGCCTCTGAGTCAATTATTTGGGAAGCAGTTGCTGGGTATTGAAGAGTTTCTGGCAGGACAGAAACTTCTGACTATATAGATGCACATATACATGCACATAGCTGCACAGATGCATATAAACATACACAAAGAAAACTCACATACACATATTGTATATACATACATTCACATGATATTGGTACTGGCTTTTCTTATCCTACATGTCTGCACAGTGGTCAAGTGCAGAGGGTGCTCTAGGTAGGGAAAATTAGTTTATGTATGGGAAAGAATAGAGAACTCAATAGCCTGTCCAAATCATCCAGCTAATGAATTATGGCCAGTACAAATTCATAGCAAAGTTAGTTTGCTCTCAAGGTCACCTATTTGAACTTCGTACCACACTTGAGATCATCATAATTTTCCCCAAAATACCCTGTTCTCTCAGCTGAGGAAAGCCCAGTCATTTGGTTAGCATAAAGCACATGTTTAAACATAGCCCTCAATAAGAAAACATGAGGGTCAACAGGGGCTGGAGACAACACATCTTATTAACACACCTAGAAGGCTGGACCATTATAGTGGGTGATATCTCTGATCTTCAATGATAGTGCTGTCTCTAGCCAATGCCTGCATCTTGGCTACCAAATGAACCATGGGCTCCCAGGTATGTCATGTGACTGATGTATTCTCTTATTATCATACACAGTGCAAGTCAGACACACCTGGAGTGGGCAGCCAATACTAACAATAAGAAAATGGTCAGCCATCAACCAACAAGGGTAGCTGGTTGTTGGGCAGTGAGCTGATTGCTATAACAACCCCTTCTTCCACATAGCTTTCTAGACATTGTTGATAACAGACATTCAGAATGATATATTCTCTAAGTTATCATTTGTTGGAGTTGGAGTGATGACTCAGTGGTTAAGAGCATTTGCTGCTTTTCTAGGCAACCCAAGTCTGGTTCCCAGAATTCATATGATAGCTCACAACTGTGTATGACTCCAGCTCCTAGGGATCTGACACCTCTGTCCTCTGAGTGCACTTGTATATCCAGAATGTATACACACACACATACACACACACACACACACACACACTCCACACCCTTATACATAATTTAAAACATAAGAAAAAATTAAATATTGATTTATTCATTTATTTTGTGTGGGTATGTGGTGGGACTGTTCTCTGTATGCAATTCTGTAAATTAAGAGCTGTTTTGGCCTGTGTAGAGCACCGTAGAAGTGAGTGGAGGAATCAGATAAGAGACAGGTAAAAAGAGGGTGGAGTCAGACAGTCTCCATCCAGCCTCCAAAGAAGAAACATGTAGAGGTGAGCCATGGGCCACGGGCCACGTGGCAGGTAGAATAACAGAAATGGGTTAAATTAAGATTAAAGAACTAGCTAGTAATGAGCCTGAGACGTAAGCCAAACAGCATGAAATTAATATAAGCATCTTAGTCATTTCTTTGGAGGGTAAAATCTGCCATGGGCAGGTCAGACCTCTGGCCCAAATGGGCCAGAAATCTTTTACAATAGGGTGTGGGTGTATGTTGGGGGTGGGGTGTAAGCCATAGGACAATCCACAGGAGTTGGTTTTCTCCTCCCATCACATGAGTACCAGACATATATATGTATATATATATATATATATATATATATATATATATATATACATATATTTGATTCTTTGGGGCTATGCTCAGTGAGAACAAATCTATAAATCAGGCAGAGAGTTAACAACCTAGCTGCTCTCTTTAGTGACATCCATGTGCCAGTCTAATGCAGTGCCCAGGAGCTGTCATGTCCCAGCCTCCCCACACACACACAGTTTTTTCTCCAGTTTAGCTTCCATGAGCCTTTCTCACACTGTTGAAGGATGAGAAAGTAAAAGATATGGATGACTCACATTCATAGGAATTTATTCTCAGCCTGTGAGGCCACTTTGTTAAGGCTGAATTTACCAGTTTTTTCTATTGTTTCTAAGTGGATAGAGTTACTGGAGTGTCCTTCAAGAAGTCACTAAAGACCTGACCACATGTACCCACACTATGCTCAGGCAATGTAGACAGTAGCTTGAGCCTCGGAATAGTGTTGGCATGACCTACTAAATGGCAGATGGTTCTGAAGCAATGCCACAGCTCCAAGCTCCCAGTGGATGCTCTGTTTCTGTATTACATTAGGTCAGCCATGCTCCCTGACTAGTGTCTACGGCATTTTTACACTTTTAATAAAGCCATAAAGGAAACACAATGTGCAAATGAGTTGCCCACAGGCCACAAGCAAGCCAGTTTATTGCCAGAATAAAACTACTGGCTGGCATGTGTTATCCACTATTCATTCACTCAAAAGCCAAAGTTTGAGAGCATCAATAGGAATACTAAGAGTGGTTTGGGAGCATCATTGTACAATGGGCGTGAATGGGATCATAGTTAAAAATGTAATATCTTCGCAAATCCCTTCTGATATGTTTCTATGTTGTGCTATTCATGTTATCTTTAAATGTCCTCCCCCCCTGCCAAGAGCAGCTGTTGACTGTTAGCATATAGATCTGGCAGTCAAGAGATTGCCCACAAACGTGCTGGCACCCACTCATTGTGTGCTCTTCTCAGACATTACTAATCAATCACAGTATTCCTTGCAGGTGAGCCTTACTACAGCCCCAGAGCCACCACCCATGCAGTACTCCAGCAATGACATTATCTATCTGTGATGCCTGATCTACTCCATGTCTTGCATGTGCATTTCCAGTTTCTTGAAGGTTCATAGATATGTAAAACCCAGGTTTCGACCTTACGGAAAGACTTGTGTTTACGGAAAGACTTGTGTGCATGTAGGTTTGCATCCCTGGGGTCCTGATACTGTGCAGCAGGGTCAAACAGGAAAAGAAGGTTGCTGAGACAAGTACTCCCCAGGTCTCCGAGACAGTTCTGTAAAAGTAGTTTGGAGCTGGGCATCCCTGGGGAAGTGGGAGTGGTAGAGGCCAAGGATATGGAATAGGAACAGAATATGCCTTCTGAACATCTAGAAGCTTCCGGGTGATCACTGGGGTGATGGGGAGTTACCCTCTTTCCTTAGTTATCCCCACATGCCATTACAGTTAATTATTCCATTTGGCTCACTCGTTGTATTCTGAGTTCACAGCAAGGGTCCCTCACCCCCTTCCTTCTGGGTCACTGTGACAGTCTGGTGCTGTCCACACTGCTGCCTAGGTTCAGAAACAAAGAGCTGGTTCATCTCTGTCCGGTGAGTCTCAGCCAGCAGACCAAGCTCAAGGTGGGGTGCAGTGGAAGGCTTGAGTCTTGGTAGCAAGTGTGAGCATCCAGTCTTTCTTCTTGCTGTGTGACTTGGCAGGTCTTCACCAATCCCCACCGCCAGTTCCTCACTGCTAGGGAGCATGCCAGACTCCTTCAAGTCCCCTGCCTTTTCCCAGCCTCCCTTTGTCTACAGAGTCCATCGCCAGCTCAAGGCCACCCACAATGTTCACCCTCTGTGTGTCTAAGTTCCACACAGCTGGCTCAGCTTCCTCCAGGTCACATGTTCTGCCCTCCACCAGGATGTCCCTGTCCTGTCTCAGAGCTCTGGAAGCAGCTGCTCACAGTGATTGTCTTAAAATATCCCTTGTTCACCTCAGAGGCGACCTCTTACCCCACAAGCAAAACTGCCAGCCCAGATGTTGTTATAAGGACTGCCATGTCCTCACTCCTACTCAACAGCTGTCACCCATCACTTGAGCATCTCTGTTTTCTCTAGCACCAAATTCTATGGTTGTCATATCTTATAAGCTTGTGACTTCTAAAATGAAAAGTGGACTTTATGTTTGACTTCTGTTCCACCCACAGGACTCAGAGCATGGAAGGCATGTGAGGCGGGCACAGTCACTATTTGCTGGCTGGAAGAGCAGAAACACAAACTTAGGCTAGAGTGCTGCTCATTTGAAATATGTTTTTTTGCACCAGGTCCATGTGAAGTGCTGGAGTCACAGAAACTGAGTTTGCTGAGTGTTGGATTGTATAGGAGGTGTGTTAACAGGGAAGGGCGTCATCACAAGGGACTCCCTTGTAACAAGCCCCACAGGCCAGACACTGAGAGTCAGGGATCTCATGATCAAGGTACTCTCTGGAAAGGAGTGAGGTCTCTTTGAAGATATCTTGGAACCTAGAATGTATCTGGAATAGGCAAGGTGGTCACAGCACTTGGGTCTGTGCTAGATGATGGCATGTCTGAGTCGGGCACAGTAAGTTCTTTGACAAGGTAGCACCAGCCAGGCTGTTCCTTGTTGTTGCCAGCAGTGGCTCAGACCCAGGGAGGTGTGGGGAGGTCCAATTTGTCAGTCTCCTTAGGCCCAGGCTATAAGGCCTCTCTGGTCCAAGCACACCCCTAGGTTAATGAAGAGTTGCACTACGATTTAATCCCCTTGCATCAGGTCACCTCCTTCTGCAGAGAAAGGTCTCATAATTGTGGTAATTACACTGTATCCTGTCTTAACTGACTCTAATTGGCCATTTGCATCCCAATACTGGAATCCTGGGGTGCCTTTCCCCCTACTTTCGGGACACAGCTATTTACTCCATAGCTGGGAGACTGTCTGGTCACTGAGAATACCATGGAGTTTGCAGAAGGGCCTCCCCGCCCTACATTTTTCAGGACAATGGGGTGAGTTATAAAGTGGAGTGCTGTTCAAAAGGCATTTGGAACTGATGTGGGGACAGAAGGCCCAGGTCGACGAGGTCAGCAGAAGCAGAATAGGGAACTTTTCAGATAAACTCCATTCCACACTGAGGGAAGACAGGGACAGGCTAATTCATGCTTCAGCTACTCCTACACTATATTCCACAACTGGACTCATTTGTGTGTGCTATTTACCTGAATCTTCTAAAAGTCAGTATGTCTTTTATATTACCAAACATGACAAGGGAATTGTGAACTGCTGCCATAGAGAACAAACCATTTCTAAGCCCAATGGAATGGTAACTGTAAAATTAAATACGGCGAAATAAGATGAAAATAAATTCTGGCCCAAGGATGTCTTGGGATGCTCTATCTGTATCTAAAGATAGAGAAGCAAGTTTGAGAGACACCAACCTTAATTCTGCTCCCTGGACTCTGCTCTTATTTGCATTTCATAAAGATAAGGTCATCTTGAGGCTCGCCATCAGAAGAGTTCCTTCCATATTTGTAGTGAAAGATCAGAGGGATGCTATGTGAGGTCCTCCCCAGCTCTCAGCATTTTTGAGAGACTGTCCTTTGTGAAATGTGAGCCTTCTCAAAGGACCCAGACTCCCTGGCGCTCTCCAGGGTCCTGACACTGATTTGGATTGTGCTTACTGCCCTGAACCTTGAGCAATGCCCCCTGTTAGCTGAGTATCTGCCGGGTGTCAGAAATGGCTCATGCTGTCATCTCTAACCTGTCTTCAACACCACTCAATGCATGTCCTTCTAGACTTTTCAGACTTAAACCCTCAAAGATTAGGGAGGGAGCTTTCTTGGGGGCATAGCTGAAAGCACTCAGAAATTTCAGTTCTCCATGCTGCAGCTTCTGCATGCTCTCCATGCTTGTCCTTAACCAAGAGCTTCTGGCTTGACTAGATTTTGACAGCAACTCATCATTGTACACTACCTCAGCCCAGGAGAAGCCTAGGCAATGCCCCGTCCATTTCCCCTCCCAGATGGTCATTCCAGCACATCTGTGCCTTGGTGGGCTGGAAAGCACAGCACTAAACATCCACTCATAAGAAAACCATTCTTTTGATGATTACTAAATCCCACTACTCTTCCTCCTCCTTGGATTTCTAGGAATTACTCCCAGAATTCCCAGGGAAGAATAGTCTAATAGTCCAGTCACCAAATAGTTAGACATATCCTCTACTAAGGACTTACTGAACTTTGAGAAAAAGTGAAGAAGATGAAAATCTGAAGAGTGGAGGCTGTCACAGACATAGCTGACTTCCCACATTTTCTATACTACTTTTAGAGTTGATTCCCAAAAATATTCTAACAAAATTTGTATATGATGGGGGGGGACATACTTCCAAGTAACTAAATTTGAAGTAGGTAGTGTCATGTTTTCACAAGACAATAAGGGTATCTCTCCCATGGAAGCAATGATATTTTAACAAGACAGTGGTGGTCTGAAGAGACAACTGTTAAGCAGTAAACAATTAGTGGTATTTAAATAATGGCCAAGACCGGATGACTGTCACTAGACACTGGGCCACTTTAGGATGCATGTCTCACACTGCATCCCTAGACTGGGTTATTAAGGAGAAAAGAAAGGTGCTGTGTGATAGCATCAGAAAGGGTCCAGCTGAGTGTAGTGAACAGACCTTGGAACTCATTGCAACATCACAAAGGGTCCCCAATATCTACTCCCTCTTATGCAGTAAGCAGACCCCACTTTAGAGTGTGTGTGATGTGAGAGTGCTGACAGATGTCTTCCTCAATCACTGTCCACCATCTTAAAGATGGGGTCATTCACTATGAAGATCAGTGATTTGGCCAGACTGGCTGACCAGCAAGCCTCCCACACCCTTTTCAACCTTCCTGCTGTAGTGATTGTAGCATAAATTGCTACATCAATATTTTTATGTGAGTGTTGGGATCCAAACTCTTCAGTGAAAAATCTCCCCAGCACAAGATTCCTCATTTTTTAACAGAATCAGTGGCTGTCTAATCCCATGCTCCCTAACAGCCAGGTGGTCATGTGATGACAGCCGGACCCTAAGACACAAATGAAGATCCTTGTACCATTTCTAGGTCATGCTCATGAAGGGAGGGGCTAGATTCCACTCTTCCATCTTGCCTTTGCATGAGCTAAAATGAAAACAAGATCTATTAGGTTATTAAACTGTGGGCAATAACCTAAGTTAGCCAGGAATGAGAACCGAAGGCTAGGTCCCTGAGGCTGGCCCACCAGGTGAGAGAGAAGGTGTGGGTAAGGAAAGACTCGCTTTCTTTAAGGGTCTGGCCACGAGGATTTTAATTTTGCTCCAGTAAGTAAATGAGCAGCATGAATGGCCATTTTTGTAAATGGGGAGATCATAAGAGTGAGCATGAATCTGAGAGGACTGATAACTGAGGCTGATGGGGTGCATGATGTAAACTCACCAAACTGTGTATATATATAACACACAGAAGTCTATAGTGGGCCTTTGGTGTGGGACTGAGGATGCTTCACTCTGCTACTTGGGATCTTTCTACTGAATTTTATCTACAGACAGTCGGATTTGCTGGGCACACTGTGGCCAGGCCCTGTGCTTGCTTCTGAGAGCAGGCTGAGGCTGATGAACGAACAGCGTCCCCATCCTTGAGAGACTCTAGAACAGACACGGCCATGTGGGCAAGGTAGTTGTGGAGGACCCACAGCACTGTGGGAAGGTGGTTCAGAGCTTGAAGGGGCACAGAAAGCCCCCAAAGCACCATTCCTGATTTAGAACCCACTGTGAGAGCAAATTCCTGCAAGGCAGAATGTGTCAGCCTGGAAAAACATAACCTCCAGGGACAGAAGCAAGCCCTGCATGCTGGGTGACATGGTCCTCAAACAGCAGGCATTTTTGCACGCTCATTAGGATGGTCAAGCCCAATTGAAATCCTTTTCCACAGGGTATCGAAAGATGACCAGATTCAGGAGGTGGGGGTTTAAGCCTATTTCATGGCGAATTAAGATTAGCTAGAGAGTCAATGCTATTGATTTTTACATCTCCACCAGAAAGACCACAGATATGAAAACAATCTCAAAACAAGCCTAAGTGGCATAAATATTCCATGCTGTGCCCAGCCAAGCTTACTCTGGTATTAAGAGCTATTGCTTGCTGTCTGAAAAACATGCCTTGTACCTTGACTAATAAAGATTTAAGCCCTATCCATCTTCTTGGACTAGAATACTTCTGTCGTCATAGCAACTAAGTGCACCAAGAAAACTCACATTCTCTGGAGTAGGTTCACCAGTGTGTGTGTGTGTGTGTGTGTGTGTGTGTGTGTGTGTGTGTGTGTGTGTCTGTCTGTCTGTCTGTCTGTCTGTCTGTCTGTCTGTCTGTCTCTGTGTGTGTCACCCCATGTGTCCTGGCTCTTTTGAGCGCACTTGTATAAACAGAGCTGTGGAGAACAGCAAAGGCTCGGTCAGGGACCATAGCCACTGCCAGGTTCCTGAAAACAGCCCTCATCTGAGACAAAGCTGATCCATGGCAGCAAAGAATCTCAGCTCACCTCCCACTCTTGCCTCAGTTGGTCCTCTGCCCCACTGCTGCTCAGCTAGCATCTCAGAAAGCACCAGGATCACCGTCGAAAGTCTAGCCTGTTGATTTCTCAGCTCTGATTCTTATTCTGTGTTGACAGATGTAAAGCTTCCCTTCATTTCACTTCTGTTTCTGCTCCTTGTCCCATTTGCCAAGCCTCTCAGCCCACTTCATTTTATAATGTATTCTCATAATCACCTAATAATCAATGGACCAATCAACCAATTCTGAAGAGCAAAATCTTTATAAGGTCTCAGGCCTGGGAGACAGCTCAGTCACCAAAGTGCTCATATGCACACATGAGGACTGAGCTTGACCCCAAGAACCCACAGAAAAGGCTGGCACAGTGGTGTTCCCTTCTAATCCAAGAACACGGAAGATGGGGACCAGTGGATCACTGAGGCTTGCTGGCCAGCCAAACTACCCTCAAAACATGAAGCATTAGCCCAGAGAGAGACCCTGACTCAGAGAGGTGGATGGTTCCTGAGGAGAAACACACAAGCTTGACTTCTGGCATCTACATACACATAATGCATACACATACACCTATACACATGAACATCCTCACCAATAAAGACAAATAAATTAACTAAATAAATGACAGCCTCAGGCATTTAATTACAGCCATGAAAAAACAAAGATACCTCACTTTCCTCTCCCTCTGCACCCCTTCCTGGTAGCCCTGGAGGGAGTGGAACTCTGTGTAAACTAGGTTGTCCTTTAGCTTGCAGAGATCCACCTGCATATGTCTCTGGAGTTCTGGAATAAGGGTGTGTGTCCATATTTCCAGCGTGCGTGTGTGCGTGTGCGTGTGCGTGTGTGTGTGTGTGTGTGTGTGTGTGTGTGTGTGTGCGCGCGCGCGCGCGTGTGTGCTGAACCATGGCCTCACTCACTCTAGGCAAGCACTCTTCCCTGAACCACAGCTCTTTCTCCTCTCTGAGACTGTAGCCAGACTCCTGCCTCCTAATCCTACTCACCAGCTGTTGGGAGACCCAGAATACAAGACCTACATTTTCAGTCTTTTATAATTACATCTGCCTGGATTTTCCACAACTCCACAGGGATCTACAAGTCTATATATGCAAACATGCTGTCCTCATATTCTCCCGCAAACCTACACCTCACTTAATCTTCTTGGACTATGACATCTACCAGGCTCTGGCCCCGTGTGTCTCCTTTCTCTCCCACTTAGCTTGAATTAAGCTTTGGAAATGGACAAACACAATCGGCTACTTCCAGAAGTTCCAGCATGCCACCCTCTTGCTCTTGCCCTCACCAGGCTGGCCAGCTCCAGTGTACAGTCACACCTTGGTCTTCTGGGCCTCACGTCCCTTCCTCCTCTAAATCTCTTAAGTGTTGGTGCTCCCCAAGGTTCACCGGCACTCCTGCACCTTCTCCTACATTCTCTTCCTGAGCAACCCTGTGCTCTCATGGCTTCCATCCACCTCCTATAAAGCATGCATTAGATCACTGCATTTGAACGCTCTCTGTCACTATCATCAAACACTGAAGACAGCTAACTTTAGAAAGAGAAGAGGCTTATTTAGATGTCAGTTTGGGAGCTACAAGGGCAATGAGACTCGCATCAGCTCAACCCTGGTCAACACCTCATGATATCATAGCAGGGAGTGTATGGGAGTGAGTCCACTACCAAACTGATAGAATGCAAGGCACCAAGGCTGTTGCCATCCCTATAACTACATATGAGCCATGCACATTCTTGATTAAAATAGCTAATTTTTAAATTTTAAGTTTTTTAAAAATATATATGCATATATATCAATGATTAATATTTTCCCTACATATTTGTCTGTCTAACATGTGTCTGGTGCCCATGGAGGTCAGAAGAGGCCAATACATCTCCTGGTAGTGGAATTACAAGTAGTTGTGAGCTGGAAACCCTACCTGAGTTCTCTGGAAGAGCAGCCAGTGCTCATGATCGCTAAACCATCTATTCAGCCTCTGGTTAAAATAGTTTAAAATAATTTAGAGCACCTGTTAGACATTTAGAATGTCTCTAGCCAGCGAGCTGGCTCAGTAGATGAAAGCACTGGCTGTCAAGTAAGAATGGATTCCTGTAGTGGGATTATGGTATGTTGTAAATATTTGTCCCACCTACTGGTTTAATAAAAACACTGATTGGCTGAAGGCAGACAGGAAGCATGGGTGGAGCTAGCAGACTAGGAAAACTCTAGGTACAAGAAGAACAGACACAGAGTCACCAGAGCTGCCAGGAGATGCAGAGGAAATGCTGCTGAGAAAAGGTACTGAGCCGCATGGCTGAACAGGATAAGAAAGATGGATTAGTTTAAGACTAGAGAGCTAGCAAGTTATACGCCTGGACCCTAGGCTAATCAGAGTAAAATTAATGAAAGTGTCTGTGTGTTTCTGTGGATTTGTTGGACTGCCAGACTGCCGGTCAAACCTCTGGTCCAGGCCCAGAAAGTCCAGGCCAGAAACCTGATACAACAGATTCCTTTAAATTGTTCTCTGATCTCCACATACAAGCTATGGCACATCACACACTAAATTATGATAAAATGCTTAAACTGTCTTTAAAAAGATGGCACTATTTTTTTTTTCAGTAGAAAGGTATCAAAATGGGTTGGTGGAATTTGATGCTGAAAAGCAAACTTTAGAAATATGATGGGTTCATTTTTAAAATTCTACATCTTTCTGAGGCAACACAGTACTTTACAGATCCAAGAAAAGAAGATATCCACAGGCAGAGGAGGCTGAAACATGTTCTGTGACTGTAGTCTAAGCATACCCATCACCTGATAATGCCCTTCATAGCAGCAAGTGGCCATGTTGATATGCAACAGGCCAACACGTGGCATAGCGCCAACTGGAATGCAGCATCTTCCTGACTTCTGTTCTGCCTTGATGTGAAGTACAGTGCACTTTTTAGTGCATAAAATAATGGCATGGGGGGCTGGAGAGATGGCTCAGAGGTTAAGAGCACTGACTGTTCTTCCAGAGGTCCTGAGTTCAATTCCCAGCAAAACCACATGGTGGCTCACAACCATCTATGATGAGGTCTGGCGCCCTCTTCTGTAAAACTGTATGCATAATAAATAAATAAATCAAAAAAAAAAATTTAAAAAAAAAAAAAAAAAAAAAAAAAAA
>PVIH01017462.1:0-41758 GCA_004025045.1 Sigmodon hispidus | reverse complement strand
ACATTTTGAGTTATGGCTTTTTTAGTTTTACTATTTTCTTTGACTGATATATCTATTTGAGCTACTGAGTCTTCCACTTCAGAGATTCTATCTTCCATCTCTTGAACTCTGTTTGTTATGCTTGTATCTGTGGTTCCAGCTTTTTTCTTCAGGTTTTCTATTTCCATCTTTGCCTCATTTTGTGCCTTTTTTATTGCTTGTATTTCAGCTTTTATTTCAGCTTTTAGTTCCTGGCATGTTTCTTTCATAGATTTGTTCATCTCTTCCAATGTTTTGTTTGTATTTTCTCCTATTTCTTTAAGGCTTTTTTTCATATCTTTTTTGAGAGCTTCGATGATCATCAAAAAGGAATTTTTGGTGTTGCTTCCTTCTGTTTCCTCTTCATTGCTCAGTTCAGGTCTTGTATTTATAAGATCGCCACTCTCTTCTGGAGTTACCATGTTGTCCTTTGTATTATTATGTCCTTTTTTGCACTGACGTTTGCCCATGGCTTCAGAGGTTCACGATTAGATGGGTCCTGGTCAGCTGTGGTACTCGGGCTTGTGTGCCTCCTGTCACCTCTCTGGGCAGGGTCTGAGTCTGTCCTTCAGGGACCCCTGTAGTTATCTGTTCACTCAGTTCGAGGTTGAGGTGTGTAGCTGTGCAAATTCCCTTAGCAGCAGCTGTGGGTATGGTGAGAGGCAGACTTTATCTGCCCCTGCTACAGAGTGGGCTGGGACTCTGCAGACAGCAACCTGTCCCTGCTTGTTTCTTTTCTAATGAGAGAGAAAGAAAGGGTATGGATTTTGGTGAGTGGGGAGGATCTGGGATGAGTTGAAGGAGGGGATAAGAATATATAGTATGGGAAAAATCTATTTTCAATTTTTTAAAAAGAAGTAATGCTCTAACAGAGACCCAATTATACATTCTTGCTTCTTATCTCTGATGAATGACATTTTATTCACAACTTATTATTCTTAGTTTGTGTGTGATGACTGTGGAGACCAAGTGTACCATGGTGCAAAAGTGGAGGTCAGCAAACAGCTTGCAGGAAGCACTTCTCCCTGTCCACCATCTCATGGGTCCCATGGTTCAAACCCCTGTTGGTAGGCTTGTGCTGCCAAATGATGAGAAGTAGAAACTAGAAATGTGGAGACTCCTGCAGTAGTATCAGACTATGTTTCTCTGCATGAACTGGCATCTTAGAGCCCATTCTCTACAGAGGAACACCTAACCCAGTCATAATACTGGAATGAAGGACACAGCCCTATCTCAACTGGATAGGCCAGACTGAACTGATCCTCCTTGGGACTCCTTGCCTTCCTTGGGGATTGGATGGGGGGATGGGGTGCAGGGAAGCTGGGAGGACTGAGAGGGACTGGGAGGAAGGAAGGGGAGCATTGGTAGATATGGAAAAAACTTTTAAAATAAATTTTAAAAAGAACTGATCAGGCAGACTTAGGGTGAGGGTGACCTGGAGAATAGCAGTTCTAGACATGTTCACAATTTGGAGGCCAGGAAGACCAAAAGGGAGCTCTGCTTTTTAGCTCCTCTTACAGGATTCGTGCTTTTGCTTCAGTGTTAAAATAATGACAGTCTTCAAGAAACAGGTGTGTGCCTGTGTGTGTGTGTACAATGTGCAAGTGTTCCTAAACACTCAAATTTTACCATTTTTTTCTGAGATTCTTACAGCTCGCTCTAAATGCCTATGCCTGGATTTTTGGCAGTTGTCAAAGTGTGGAAAGATTACGTTGCAACCAGCTTCTCTAAAGGGGCTGTGCTTGTCTTTGCCTCCTCTCTGGCCTTATAAGATGGCTTAAAACTTTGTCCACAAGTTCTAACACTGTTCAAAAAAGACCAGTCATGTTTCTCTCCATTTTGTACTCCGTACAGAATGTGGCAGTTTGAATAGAGTTGGTCCCAATGAACTCATAAGGAATGGCAATGTTGGGAGGCATGGCCTTTTGGAGTAGGGTGTCACTGTGGAGGAAGGCTTTGAGGTTGCATATATGTGCAAGCCACAGCCAGCATCTATTACCACTTTCTATTGCCTGTATATCAAGATGTAAAACTCAGCAACTTCTCCAGAAGTTATCTGCCTACATGCATCTTTGTCACACCACAATGATAATGTAGTAAAGTTCTGAAACTGCAAACTAGTCCCAATTAAATGTTTTTCTTTATAAGAGTTGCCATGGTCATGGTGTTTCTTACAGCAATAGAGAGAGCCTAACTAAGACACTGAATGACTTTCTTCCAATAATTAAAGTATGTAGATATAGTGATACACTCCACCTGAGACCATGCCTCAAAGGACTTATGGCTGCCTCCTTGCTTACAGATAGCTCACATTGGAAGAAGGCAACTGCCATATTTATGGGCACCCAGGAAAAAGGTCCATGTAGCAATGAATCCAGACCTGTTATCAATATATCAATCCTGTTGTCTGCCACCAGATCCTTCTTGGAAGCACATCTGGCCACAGTCAGGTAGTTAATGACTGTTGCCCAGAAAAGCCTCCTGAGATCCTGGGCTAGATTCACTTAGCCAAATAGCTTCCAATTTCTAGTCCACTAAATAATTTTTGGCTGCTAGCATTCAAGAATATTTGGGGTTTTATTTGTTTTGTTTTTGAGACAGGGTCTTTCTATTTAACCCTGGCTGTTCTAGAATATAATTGCAGACCTGGCTGGCTTCAAATTTAGAGATCTCTCTGTCTCTGCCACCCAAGTGATAGGATTAAAGGTATGCACCATGATGCATGGCCTTCAAGGATATTGTATTAATAGATACCTAGTATATCTTTCGTGTTTGACTCTTACTCTATGTGTCTCTACATACCAACTAATGATACCATCCTAAGAATGTGTCTGGATTTTCTCATCTCCTCTGAGTTTAAAAACAAAAAAATCCCAGGTCACCAGGATCTACAATGATAGGCCTGCAAGCAGGGTAGAAAATGAATCTAGTCTCTCTGACAACAGGGTACAAGGCACCTTGACTGAACACCCATTTGCCTGTCCTTTGTGTCTGTGAGCCCATTTACCCAGAACAATGTGTGTGTGAGCCCTGCCAGGTAGCCTAAGTCACAAACTCCTCATTATGCAGTTTGCATATCAATTATTCTTATGAAGCAGAATAGCCTCCCCCCATCCATCCTGCAGAAATGGTAAGAGTAGAAGCCTTCCTTTGTCTGGCAGGATTTAAGCCACTGTCTTCAGCTCCATCATGATGGACTGCCTTGAAAAGAGTAAACTTAGCTCAAGAAATGCCATTTTGTATTTTAGTAGCCATAGAGATAAAATAGAGTTCAGTTCCACATTCCTGGCAGGAGCTTGCCCAGTTCTAGGAGAGAATGAGCAGGCCACCTGGATGATCCAGGTGGGGTCCAGGACTAAAAGGAGTCTTCCATTTTAGAGAACTATGCTAAACTAAAGCAGACAGAGCCCTGAGAAAGATTCCCTCACCCAGTTCCCAGAGACCATAGCTAGAAACTGCTGTTCACAGAGGGGCAGCATGACCTAAGTTCCCACTGCAGAATCTATATCACCCTGACCCTGCTATCTGACCACCAAATGCTCTAGTCAAAATACACCACCATCATTTCTGAACCAGATTCAAGGAGAAAATCCCCAGATTAGCTGTCAGCACACAATCTTGTACTAGAGTAACCCCCAAATTGTGTTTTTTCCCTTTAAAAGTGGCTGTTAAGCTCCCCTCGGGAGTCCCTCCTGGTCTTGTTATGGCAAGAGATGTACTGGGTTCCCTGCTATGGCTTGTATTTACATAAATAAACCTTGCTATTACATTCTGGTAAATCCTTGTCTCTGGTGGTCTCTCTGGGGTCGAGACTTTGGGCACAGCATTTGGTGCATTGTCCGGGAATGTGGAGACCCACTGGAGGCCCTCAGGAGTTCGGAGGTTTGTTGACTTCCCCGGGTAAGAACACTCTTGTTGTCTGTCTGTGTGTGTGTGTGTCTGCTGTTTTCAATTTTTGAGTTGGCCAGCTGGCATCTGGAAGCTCTCACTGTGGCAGACGTGCCTGAACAGTGATCCTGGAGGGAGAGAGGAATGCCTCAATCCCTGTCTGGGGCACAGGACCAACCAGTCCTGTGCAATCTGGGGCCATCTCTGAGGCTGAGGTGGCAATCTAGTTTCGGCAACCACCAGCATGGAGTGATCAGGAGCCTCTCCTAGCCATTCAAGGGCTGGTGTGGAGTCCGTTTGGTCTCACCTCCCTGAGCAGAGAACAGCCGAGGGAACCTGTTTCATCCCGGGAACTTGTTAAAGTTTGTCTCTGTTTTGTCAGTGTACTTGTAATCTTTTCTATTCCCCCAGGACAAAGCCCTCTGTGCCTGAAGAACTGGCCCCTACACCTCAACCTTCGGGAATAGAGAGAGGGCAGAGGGACCGCTACCCTGGCTCAAAGTTTTTTTTTTTTTTTTTTTGCCTCCAAGCTCTGTCTCAGATACCCAGATCTTAACTGCAAGAATTTGAGATTGCGGTTCAGAGAATCAGAGAAAGACAAAAGATGTGTGTGTGTGGCGAGGGAGAGGGAGGGTTATCTTGTTTTGTCCCAGAAACCTGTGAAAGTACTGTCAGGTTGTGTTGTCACTTTGTCTTTGTCCCCTCTTTTTGTCTGGAACCCTGGGGATGTTGTGGAGTCACCTCACTCCCTCTTGTTCATTGCTCTCTTCATGGGTATCATTGCCCTGTTTGGTTTTATCTATGCAGATGTTTGAGCCAGGCTACTCCTATTGATGAATGTGTGAGTGCATGCAAAATGTGGCCAAAGTATGTGTGTTTAATATTTAGACTCATGTGTGACTGCATGTTTTGTAACTCGTATGTTACCTGCTCATTTCGTTCTGTTTCTGGTCAGAAAGTTCTAATTGCCTTGTTGAGAAGTTTTGTCTGTTTCTCGAGAAAGTTATATAAAGTGTTCTGATGTGTTTTCTAATTTTGTTAAAAGCTTAAAGCTGAGACAGAATGGTTTCAATATTTTTCCTATCTCTATTCCCAATAGCAGTTGGTCACCACCTACAGCTGCTGTGACTGCACTTATGGTTAGGAATCAGAACTTAGCAGGAGTTCAAATGCTTTTGTGATATGACAGTGATAGAAATTATTAAATGAGGTTAAAATCTGTTATAATTAAAAATTTAAGCATGAGTAAATTTAAAAGCATATGACATGGCTCCATTTTGGATTGCATTTTTGGTCAGTCACTGACTGTAGTTGCTGAGACAAAGCGACTGCTGCTTTGATCATTCAGATCCGGTGGGTTTGTCACCTTTTAAGAGGTTGGTTATAAATTATTATTAGTTAAGAAAAACAAAAAACCCTACTGCTAGTTTCAGATGCTTTATGTTAGTCGTATGCTGCTACAATGTATATATACTGAAGAGAACCACAAGAAAGACTGTGGAAGTTTTTATGTTGTCCAGAGGATGATAGAGAAGGCAGATGACTGGGATAATAAAGGAACAGGAAGAAAATATGTCTGAAGTAAAGACGCCTAAGGAATTAGAGGGACAGACTGAAGGTATATAGAATGTTGTAGGTCAGAGGTGATATGGATTTTGTTTGCTGTAGTTTCTCATACCTGCAGATACTGAATTTAAAAAGAAACTATAAGATAAATTTAAAAAGTTTATCCATATTGGGTTAATTCGATTTGGTTTTTCTTCATTTTGGAATTAGCTGATGATTCTTCACTGCAAGATATTTCTGACATATGTATGATTATATGGACATGTATGTGACTTAGAGTTAACTATGTGTGGATGTAAGCTAGCTATAAATATATATGTATGTATGTATGTATGTAACTTGGATCCAACTCCATATGTGTGAATATAACTATAATTGTTAAAATGCTGAAATTAGTTTACTTTTATTAATCATCATTAACTATTGATATTTATGTGACAAGAACTTTGGCAGATGACCTACTTTGAGCATAGAGACTCCATTCTAAGTGTAAGAATAGATTCTATGTGCTGGAAATTTTCTTAACTTATCTGAAAACAAGTTTATAAGTATGTAATCAAGGTTGCAAAGACAGCTTATCTTGCCAGACATAGATCTTAAATCTAAGTTGAGCACACAGTTTTGAGTGAAAATAAAGACATGCATGAAATATTTGTGAAGTGTACTAATGAAAACAATGAAGGCCATCAGCACATTCAAGGCTATTAGGAAACACAAGCAGTCATTCTT
Source organism: Sigmodon hispidus (assembly GCA_004025045.1). NCBI lineage: Eukaryota > Metazoa > Chordata > Mammalia > Rodentia > Cricetidae > Sigmodon > Sigmodon hispidus. The sequence continues at coordinate 35,557 of PVIH01017462.1, read as the reverse complement.
GTAATTGCACTGTCATTAATTATAGGGGTGAGATTTATTTAGTCTCTTGTATAAGTTTCAGAGTTATGCTTACAACAAGTAACTAGAAACGAAGTTTTTCTATTCAGATATACCCGGGCAGCCTTCATATTTCAGAGATCTGCAGAATATGACATTTAAAATGTTTATTTAAAAGCATTATATCAGACAGAGACTTCTAGATCTGAACAGTGACCCAGGATCTCCAAAGAAGATTATGAGACACCAGGACCTCTGTCTGGATTGTAGCAGTGCTGACCTGAGCAATATGCCATAGCAAAATGCCTGTCTACCACCTCGAACTTGGCCTAGATCTGCAGGACATTGGAGAATTGATTGAACCCTTTTGCCTAGACAAAGTAAGGTCAGTCTTCTCCCATATGTCCCTCTTCTGTGGGGAAAAGCTCCCACCTTAAAGGCCTGGCAACTGAAGGTTGATGCTGTTTGGATTCTTCTCTCTCCAACTAGGTGGAGACCTGGGTATTATTAGTTTTTGCACGTGGCGAGTGAATGGAATCTCAACACAGGGAGTACCACGGGGAGTTTATTAGAGCAGCAGGCAGAGGTATGGGGTGGAAGGGAGCAGAGAAAGTGGAAGAGGGAGGAGACTTGTGTGAGCACTTTCTTTAAGAGAATGATGGGTGGGCCCATGTTTGCATAGCCACACCAAGGGTCATAGTTGACTCTGTTACATTCCAGGTGAATGCAAGCTTTGGAAATCCTTACAGGTATGGCTAACTAGGTATGGACTGGTCTTTGTTGTTTTTAGTAGATTCAGAAGCTACTCAGTCTGCACTCAGGTATAATTTATCCTTCTCAAATTTCTGCAAGTATTGATGACTAGACTAGTTATAACTTTGTCAGCTTGGTAGAATCAGACAATCAGATCCTTCTGCAAGGTGATAGCCAGTTTTCAAGCTCATTTTATAAAGTCTGATTGGTAATACTAATATAACTAAAATTCTTATGTCTTTTTGTAATTTGTATGAGCTTCAGAGAATCATAGGATTTGGATCCAGCTCATAGAGGCCGAAAAGATTCCAGATAAGTACAGCCTAAGTTTTTCCCACCTGTCTGTTCCTAAGGATGATACTTTTCTCTTCTGTTTTGGGGACTCCTGTCCTTCCAAAATTACTAGGACTGAGTGATAGATTTAAATTCTAACTTTTGTTCTTAGTTTTAATGTATCTCAACAGATTTCTACTTGACTAGGAGCTCTGAACTTGCTGGAAGCATGTGGACCAGTTCTACTGATGTGTGTTGTTTCCTGTATCTCAGCTACTGGATCAGACAGCTACATGCCCTGACAGAAGCCCTGGAGCTTAGCTCCTTCACTAGCTTTTTAACATTTTTGGGACCTAACAACAATGCCCCAATGTCAGCTTGAAGTAGTAATATAGAGTAACTATGTCCGTTATTCCTGTCCCATAACAGGTTGACATGCTAAGTTAAAAGGAAACCTTTTGGCATAGGAGACAAATCTTTTTGTGGAGGCCAAAGATCCCTACAGCCTAGAGTTGGCTTTTCAAGTCAGGTCCCAGCTGCTCCATTGAGACCTTGCAGATCAGTTTGGGCCTGCAAAGGTGGGCACAAGACCATCTTCCAGATAGACTACTTCTATGAACATATTGCCAGAGTCCCATGATTAGGACAGCACCCAAAAACAAAATGGGAGAATGAAGAGAGTAAATTTAGCTCAAGAAATGCCATTTTGTATTCTAGTAGCCATAGAGATAAAATAGAATTCAGTTCCACATTCCTGGCAGGGGCTTGCCCAGTTCTAGGAGAGAATGAGCTGGATACCTGGATGATCCAGGTGGGGTCCAGGACTAAAAGGAGTCTTCCATTTTAGAGAACTATGCTAAATTAAAGCAGACAGAGCCCTGAGAAAGATTCCCTCACCCAGTTCCCAGAGACCATAGCTAGAAACTGCTGTTCACAGAGGGGCAGCATAACCTAAGTTCCCACTGCAGAATCTATATCACCCTGACCCTGCTATCTGACCACCAAATGCTCTAGTCAAAATACACCACCATCATTTCTGAACCAGATTCAAGGAGAAATTCCCCAGATTAGCTGTCAGCACACAATCTTGTACTAGAGTAACCCCCAAATTGTGTTTTTTCCCTTTAAAAGTGGCTGTTAAGCTCCCCTCGGGAGTCCCTCCTGGTCTTGCTATGACAAGAGATGTACTGGGTTCCCTGCTATGGCTTGTATTTACATAAATAAACCTTACTATCGCATTCTGGTAAATCCTTGTCTCTGGTGGTCTCTCTGGGGTGGCGACTTTGGGCGTAACAGCCTGTCAGTGGGATTAACAGAGCTCTTGACTGAAGGACAATTTGACTCAATGCCATTTTTTGAACCTATCCCTTGCTCTTTCTCTTCCTCTCCAAATTTAATACTTTAAACATCTCAAATTCTCTTATGTCTTAGATTAATTTCAGTGTCAACCTTGTATTTCCTTTTGATATGAAAATTTTACACAATGAAGCATATTGTTGAAAATCTCACTCTCTAAAAAGGAATTTTTATCTTTTTAGGGCTAGTTTTATAATGATTTTATCATTATTATTATTATTTTACATTCTGATTGCAATTTCTCTTCTTGTCTCTCTTCCAAGTCCCTTGCCCGACTTCCTTTCTGCTCTCCCATACACTCTCTCCCCAGTCACCCCCACCTCCTTTCTGCCTAACCCCCATCACCCCTCCTTTTTCTGCTCAGAAAAGGGCAGGTCTCTCATGGATATCAACCAGACATGGCATATCAAGTTGCAGGAAGACTAGGCACCTCCCCTTATATTAAGGCTGAACAAGCCAGCCAACATGAGGACTAATGTTTCAAAAACCAACCAAAGAGTCAGTGATAGCTCCTGCTCTCACTGTTAGCTCAGTCCTGCGCAGGCTTCTTGGTTGCTGATTCAGTCTCTTTGAGTCCCTATGAACTCAAGTAAGTTGATTCTGTGGGTTCTCTTGTAGTGTTCTTGACCCGTCTGGCTCCTACAATTTTTCCTCCCACTTCTTCTGAAGGATACCCTTTTAGAGCTAGTTTTACCATACTATTTTTATTCTACATTGTCCTTCTGGAAGTGCTTACAGATGTGAGTTCCTTCTGATAAATCCACGTTGGCATGAAGAAGACACATCCTTCTACTCTGTGACCTTTTAACAGTGTAGTAGAAAGGCAATTAAGAGAATTCTTAAAAGTCGTGATACGGATGCTGAAGTGTAGGTCTCCACAATTGATGGTTTCTGGTGGAGGTGCAGGTGGTAAAGAACTCAGTTTTCTTAAGGGGCTAGCTACTCAGAGTTTGACCATGCTCCAGTGAGTATATGGGTAACACAAATTGGACTAGTTTTTTCTCCTCCTCCTTCTAGGGGGTCACAAGAATGGGAGTGGATTTGGGAGGACTGGGAAGTAAGTGTAATCAGGAATATAATATAAAATTTCCAAATAATCAATAAAAACATATGTTGGAGAAAAATAGAAATATGATCCGATACATTATATGCTAATCTTAAATTTTAAATCAGTAAGGAGCTGAAAGCATGACTCAGTGCTTAAAGCATTTGCCTCCCAATCTTGAGGACTTGAATTTGCATCCTCAGAAGTTCATTTGAATGATGAGTGGGTGTGATGGCACACCTGTAATTCCAACTCCAGAAGGTGGAAATTGGGATCACCAGAGGAAGCTGGCAAGCAAGACCAGGCATCTCTGAAAGCTTTGCTTTTAGATTTAGAGATCCCCTCCTCAATGACTACGTTGTCCAATGACTAATGAAAGCTAATTCCTGACATCAGCAAATATCACATGTGCATGCACTCTAACATACATACATAAACTCAGATTCACAAACATGCAAAAATATGCATACATATACAAGCACAGCATGTACAAACACAAATACATGAAAATATATAAAAAGGAAAAAATATAGTTATTTTTAGAGTTTTTATGTTTTAAAATTTTTTAAATGAATTAACTGACTTATGAGTGTGGTAATTTTTTCTGTACATGTATGATATATATATATCTGTTGCCCATAGTACAGAGTAGGGTGTTGTATCCACTAGAATTAAAATTACAACTCGTGCCTATCTTTCTGGATTTGTGATACCTCGCTCAGGAGGATATTCTTTAAATCCATCCATTTGCCGGCAAATTTTAGGACATCATTTTATCTTACTGCTGAGTAGTACTCCATTGTGTACCACAGTTTGTTAATCCATTCTTCAGTTGAGGGACATCTAGGTTGTTTCCAGGTTCTTGCTATTACGAATAATGCTGCTATGAACATAGCTGAGCTAATGCCTTTTGAGTGTGACTGTGCATCTTTAGGGTATGCACCCAGAAGTGGTATTACTGGGTCCTTGGGGAGATTGATTCTCAGTTTTCTGAGAAATCACCATACTGCATTCCAGAGTGGATGAACAAGCTTACACTCCCACCAACAATGGTTGTAAGTAATGGGAATTGAACTGAGATTCTCTGGAAGAACAGCCAGTATGTAGCACAAATTCTAATTTATCTGGGAGTCAGATATATAGAGGTAAATGACAAAAGGTCAGAGAGACAAAGGGTCAAACCACATCCACCTCTTATCTAGTCAACTATTCAGCTGAAAAAAAGTGAACTCCTGTCACCAATATCCACCCAGCCATATAACTTTCTGTTTTCTCCTCCCAAGTGCTGGGATTAAAGGTGTGTGCTACCATTGCCTGGCTCCTGTGGTTAACTAGTGGCTAGCTTACTCTCTGATCTCTAGGCAAGCTTCATTTGTTAGCGTACAAATAATATATCATGCCAGTGCTCTTAAACCACTGAGCTGTCTCTCCTGCCTCACATCAATCTTCCTTAACTCTCGCAACACTTTTAGAATTACCTGAATAGCTTGACAAAATAAAACACAGGAGATAGAAAGTCTCTGTGTATGTTGAAAGCTGAAATCTATACAGTTAAGGTGTAAATGGAGGATTTTCTGTCCTGCCTGCATGACAATCACTACTAGGAAGCTTTTTTCATTTTGTTTATGTGTTTTAGAACCCCCTTTAAGGCTTTATGTGGATATACAGGCCCCACATCGAATACTATATGTAAACAGAGGCTTATATTAATTATAAATGTTTGGCTGAAGGCTCAGGCTTATTACTAACTACTTCTTTAAATCAACCTATTTCTATTCATCTATGTGTTGCCCTGTAGCATCTAGCTTACTGGTTCTTTCACATATTGTTTCTTGGGCAGCTTGCAATGTCTGCCCCAACTCCGCCCTTCTTCATCTCCTTCTTTAGTTTGAATGTACTGCCTAACCTTATTCTGCCTGGCTATTGGCCAAAACAGCTTTAGTTATCAACCAATGAGAGCAACATATATTCATAGTGTACAGAAAGACCATCCCATGACAAGAAAGCCTACATGTACTAGCAATTTTCTGTTCACTGTCTGGGGGACAGACTAAGGGTCACTGTTTTGGATATCAATAAAAAAATGAACACTTCAGTAAAGGAAAGTATGGTGCTGGTCATTCTATAGTTTAGTTCTGTCATATGGTACAGTTCATCTTTCTGGACACATTTTTTAGATGACAGCAGTGATTTGACACTTTGGCTAAAGTACTAGAGAGCCTTAAGAATCCTGGATCCTTCTTTTTTTGTCCCCTGTGAGTCTAGGGAAATTGTCTTGGGGTGCTTTGAGGACACTGGGATTTTGGAAAGCACTCTCTTGCTGATTTTCACCATGCAGTCAAGATGAAGCACTAGTAAACAGTTCATTGCTGAGCTCCTTGCCAGCTCTGTTCTTGTTTTGAGTACTTGTGATTTGAGTTGACACAAACCATGCTATTAACACATTTTACAGTCTCAGGGAGAAATAATTCTTAAGAAGCACAATTGACACTTGACACAGATGGATCATTATTTTTGAGTTCTTTTAAGTCATTTTCTGAAAGGAAGCATTGGAGTGGGAGGGTTAAAGTTGGAACACTTGAGGTTTTTATAAAGTTAGAAGGTCAGGAAGCATGACAGAGCAATGAGGAGGGTAAGTCTTCTGACAGCTAGTTTTATGGATTTTACAAAACATCTCACTACATTTTTCTGAAACTTGACATTGGCCGTGACTTTTCCATAGCTGGCTTTGTAATGACAGTATTGTCTTGATGCTGCATCATATAATATCATTTTACAATTTTATTCTCTGAATGACATGATAGAAGAGTAATTAGCTATGTGTCTAGACTTTCTGGAAGTAGCAATGAAACAATACTATGGTTTGGGTTGTTTTCTCACAATATCTAGTTCAAGGTGTTTTGAAATCACTTTTCAATAAAATATGTTAGGAATAATATGATCTTTGCTCATTTTACCAGTAGAATTTGGTAAAAGTGCTCACTAGGGTTAGATAATAAAAAGTAGTATTAACAGCTCAGCTGTTAGGAGAACTTGCTGCTCTTGCAGATGACCTGGCTTCTGTTTCTAGCACCCACACAGTAGCTTACAACTGTCTGTAACGCCACATACAAAGGATCCAAAACCCTCTTTTGGCTCCACAGCAACCATGTGGTACACAGACATCCATGTTGGCAAAAACACCCATATACAGAAAATAAAAATAAATAACTTTTAAAACATTATAAAATAACCACTTCCATTTTGTGTTATCTTACAACTATCTCAGGGAAGCAAACTAGAGAAGCCAGAATGGCAAAGAATTGAGTATGGCCTTTTGGCAGCTGCCAGCCAGGACCTGAGTCACCCAACCTGTATGGCAGTAGAGCTTACTAATGATCACTGCCTGAACTTGGAAGTGGGTCATTCCTCATAAACCTCCAGATGGCATTACCTTTGATCTCAGTCTCATATGTAACAAATGCATACACACAGCAAGAGATAATGACTACAAAGAGCAGATAAAGAAACATGGCTGGAGGTAGTGTTGGTGATGCTCCCTTTGAGACTCAGAGCTCAATGTAACTGAGGTTATCAGCTGATTTCCAGCATGTCTCATCCACACAGAGATTTATTATAAGCGGCTTTGTGCTTTGCTCTCATATGGAATAGAGAAGTCCCTAGGAGGAAATACTAGTTGTCTAATGACTTTAGAGAAATGGTTTGTCTCCAACAATCTGGCTTTGTTCCTTGAGTGAGAATGAGTGCTCATTCAGATAAGTCTATAACTAGAGAACTGAGACTTCTGGGAAAGCAAGACTGGACAAAAGGAAATCAATACAGGTTTACTATGCATTAATTCATGCTGAGCACTTGACTCATACATCAGTCATAAGTGCAAGATCAGCATAAATTTGCCATTTCATGGGGGAGGATGTAGGCTCATTCAATGAAGTCACTTGTTGGTCTCCTAAGTTACATTTTCTAAGACACAGTTCTTCTTCTCCATGATTCATCATTGTGCTATGTATGAGTTATTTATTTCAACTTATACCTATTATTGCCAAGTATAAAAATTTATTCCCCAACACACACCAAGTTTGGCTAAATTATTTGTCATTGTCATCATCATGATTATTATTTCCACAGAGAGACCAGTAAGTGATACAGAATGGTTTTTTGGCTCCTATCTTGGTTGGAAATAGGTTTTACTTCCTTTGCCAATGGTAATTGATTGATAGTGGTTTCTGGAACTGAATATTAAGAAGGAAGAAAAGGCCAAATCTAGGCTTAGTTTGAAAAAAATTGTGATTAAAAAGAGCTTAGTTTGGAATAGAGTACAGTTGACTATGATCTCTGTTGTTTTCACTAATAAATGTTTGTTCTGAGACAGCCAGGTACCCACATGAGGCAATTAGCTCATTTTACCTTAATCTGGACTATTCCTAGAAAACTTACACATAACCCTCCAACCTCAGGCAATGTTGGTTGTTCTACATCAAGGCATCTGTGAGAAGGTAGACTAGAAAGTGGTTATACATTATCATTCTGATGTTCAGATGTCATTTAGGAAGCAGCAGCAGCAGTAGCAGCAGCCCCGAAAGCCTCTGTAATGCAGAGTGCCTGGCCTGGCTTCAGATCTACTGAATTGAAAGCATCCCTTACCACAAGATTCCCAGGTGTTCTGCCCATATCAAAGCCAGAGAAGCTGCTGGAGAAACAATTTGGACCAGTGGCTCCCAAGTCTTTCTGAATTGGAGGACACGTGATTGAGTAACAAGAGTGCACATATGACATACACTTCAGACTCTGCAGAGGTGTGTAGGTGAAGATATGAAATGCCTTCCTTCTTTTTCTTCTGTAAAACTCATAGTAAGGAATAGAACAATTAGCTCAGCAGGTAGTATGTGCCATAGAAGCATGCAGTTCAATCTCTGGAATTCATCCATTTAGAAGGCTACAAGTGAAAACACACACTTGTAATCCCAGTGCTGATGTGACTGAGACAGGAGGATTTCTGGGACTTGATGGTCAGCCACTCTAGACTATTTGGTAAGCACCAGGCTGCCAGACAAGTGAAAGACTCTGTCTCATAAAACAAGGTGACTGGCATCTGAGAAAAAGCACTCAAGGCTCACTTCTGGCTTCTATATGCAAACATACATAAAGCCACACAGTCCCACAGACATAAACATACACACGAGAATCACATGAAAACTAGAAGAAGAGTGAGGCTAATCAATAAGAACCTTGAATGTGCTCTCATATTTATCAACATGAAGCAGCAGAAGCATTGGCATCTTAATATCTTTCATTGTGGCTTTAAAGAAGGATGCAGTTGAAGAGAGCTTCTGGGAAAAGAAATTCTAACTCTGGCCGTAGGCAGCTCTCAGCAAGAAAATGGAGGCTTATGTGTCTTTTCTGCTCCATATTTACACTCTGCTCACTTTGGATTGCATCAGGACCAAGTTCCACTTCTAGATTCGATGTAGGGAATAGGTGATGGGGAGTAGGATTTATAAATAAGCCTCAAAGACCTCTCCAGATGCTCTGAAACTTTGAGCATCAGACTTACCCAGAGACTTTGTAAGAAAGCAAACTGAAGATCCTGCTATTCAGTTTGGCCCTCTATTCTGAAGACGGGACACAAATATTTGTAGGTTCTCATTTGATCTATGCTGCTCAGAGAATGCTCAACAATAGTCCAGCAATAGTAGTAGCATCTCCTGGGAACTTGCTTAAAAAATGTTGACTCTCAGACTTTCAGCCTGCATTCAAACATGATGGTATGTGATAGGAACGGTATTGCGGGTCTGTAGCCTTCAAGCTATCAGAAACAAGAGTTAGACACATAGGAGATGTTTGTTTGTTTTCCAGGAATTATTATAGCCTAGGCTGGCCTGGAACTCAGTATGGAGCAAAGGATAATGTTGAATCTTTATCCTTCTGCTTCTACCTCCAAAGTGCTGTGATTACAAATGATGTGCCACCATGCCCAGTCTACAGAGTTCTAGGGATTGAATCAAGAACTACGTTCTTGCTAGGTGAGCATTTTGTCAACTAAGCCAAAACTTCAGCCTTAAAAAGTTTTTTTTTCCCTAATTTGTTAGAATTGATGACTACCTTTAAAGCTAGCTTTTCCCTTGGCCTTCTGCTTTGTTCTTATCTTCTCTATGCTGTCGCAACCTTGATATGACCCCCTTGCTCTTGACCACACTTCTGTACACCCCAAAGGAAAATACTACTAAACTGTACTCCACAATATTTTGTGGTGATATATATTTAATAAAATTAGCCACCCTGTTGTAGTAAGTTTTTTTTCCAGCCCGTTTTGGGTCTGGGAGGTTTGTGACCTGGCGCAGCCCGCGGAGGTGGTTGGAATTTGGTTTGTGCTCACGGCTTTTATCTTTTAAAGAAATGAATTACCCTATGTATAACTGTTTTATTGCTTGTGTTGGTTTTTTGTTAGTGTTGGTACTGATGTGACATGTGTGTATGTACAGACTATCATGGCCTTGTATCCTGTCCCAGTATCCTGAGTACTGACATTTTAGAGACATGCCTCCACATCTGTATCTATGCTTTGAGTTTATTTTTTCCAACCTGTGCTCCTCAAAGATGGCAATGACCTAGGCCTTGAAGGCTGAGGAAGTTTCATGAAAATGTAAAAATTAAGATTATAGTTGGAACGAAGCTTTCTTACCAACCAGCCTCATCTGAGGGAGAACATGCTGGATTACCAAGGTGTGTTATACTAATGCTATGACATAATACCTGGCAAAAGAAACTTAAGGATTTCTTTTCAGTCTCAATTTGAGGGTAATTTCCATCATTGTTGGTGAGAGGCATGTTGTCAGGAGCTTGAGGCAGTAGATCACATGACATCCTCAGTCAGGAAGCACAGAGAGATGAATGCTATTGCTCAGCTCACTTTCTTTTTCTTCTTTTTTTTTTTTTTTTTGGTCAGGCTGTGACCCCAGCCCATGGGATAGTGAGACCCATAAATCAGGTTATGTCTTTCCACCTCAATTAGAAAATCTCTCACAAAGATGCCCAGAGATTTTTTTTTTTGTACTTGGTGATATGGGATTCTGTCACGTTAGCCATCACACTGGGTGAACCCAATGTATGCAGAAGGGTTCTTGAAAGTGGAAGGGTGGAGAGCAAAAAACACAAAAGGGAAAGGTTACGATGGAGGGAGGTCAGTTTAGGAGTCCACCAGAAGTTGCTGGAGGAAAGGGCCAACAACCAAGGAGTGTGGGCTCCCTCCAGAGGCCAAAAAGGGCAAGGAAACTCATTTTAGTGCCTCCAGAAGTGTGCCTAAATTCGAGACTATCAAGACCTGTGTTGAGCACACAACCTCCAGAATTGTAAGATAATGCATTTGTTGAAGTTCTGGCTTTGCCTTAATTATATCTTTTAAGTGTCTGCATATTTGCCTGTGTTTTAATTTTACATGGATTTGATTATTTCCAGAGACAAATATCAGAAGTTAAATTTGAGTTTTCAGTTTCTTCCATTTCTTTTTTTATGTTTATCTTAAGGAAGAATGTTCAGCCCTTCCAGAATTTGACTTGATTTTATGACATAAGGTGAGAATGTACTTTCTAAAAACCTAGTTTGTTTTTCAACAACATATGCTAAATGACCTTCCCCCTCTTTTCAGTTTCTTTCCTTATTAAATATTCAACTTTGTACAAAACAAGTACATTTTCCTAGCCACCAGTTCCATTAATTGATTTTTGTATGTTCTTGAGCCAGTAAGTATTTTTTGAATTTCTGCAACAGGATATATATATATATATATATATATGCATATATATCAGGTCTAGTCTTTCTCTAATTATATTTTGTTAAAATTTAAAAATTGTTCTTCTCTGTATGTTAAAAATATTTCTTCCAGTTCCGAGAAAAATTTCACTAAGAGTACCTACTGCCCAATGTCTTGCTTGACACATTCTTGAAAAACCCTTAACTTGACATATGAAATCTCTCAATCATGTGATCCTATTTTTCCTGCTTCTTTTTTGATAATCCTTACTATGGTTTTATGGTACATACTTGCTGCCTTCCTTATGAACTCTATTTTGCTTTTTAATAATTTTTTTAATTCTTTGATTCTTAATTCATACAACATATTTTGATTGTATTCATCCACAACTCCTCATTTTAACTCATCCCAGATCCATCTCCACCTTTCTCTTCCCCAACTATGTTGTAACTATCAACTCTACATTAGGTATGGGCATCTGCTGATGAGTGATCAACCTATTTTATTCTGCGTGATGGGTTTTGCTAATTTCTTCCCCAGCCCAGACTATACCATTATAATTATTTGTCTTATAAGCTTTTTAGAATAAATTCCAGCTGTTTCTCACTAGCCATGTGGCCTTGAATTGATCACCTACCCTTCCTGAGGACCACTTTCATCCTTAAGATGAAGTCAGCTGTAACACCCTTTCTTTTCAGGGTTGTCAACTGGATGACAGCTAAAGGAAGAATCTAGTAAGATCACATATATATACACAATAGAAAAAGCCACGGATGTCACTGTGCATCTCATTACTCTGTTGTCCCACTCTCATTAAACCATAAACTCTTTAAAAGTTAGGTCATGTTATTCTGAATATATGTCCTATTAGGCACAGGATATAACAGTGTTTAATGGCAGTGACACTATATTCATTTTAATATTATGTCTTTTATTTACTTATTGAGAGTTTCATACATGTATACGATGTATTTTCACCATATTCAGTCCCCACTTTCACCCTCCAGCTTCTCCCGGGTCCTCCTGAAACACATCCCTCTCTTAACTGCATGCCCACTTTTCCTTTTCCTTTCCTTTCTTTTTAAAATAACAAACTGAATCCAATTAGTGCTGCCCATATGTGGTTGGACATTCACTGAAGCATGGGCAACATATTAAATGACTGCATCCTTAGAGAAAATTGACTCATGCTTGAATCCTCAGCACTTCTACTAAAATTGGAGTCATCCAGAGAAGATTAGCATGGCATGGACCCTGTGCAAGGATTACATGCAAATGTGTGATGCATTGCATTATTTATTTTATAAAAGAAAAAAGAAAAGAAAACTGACTCTCCCTCCCTTAATAACCATCAACCGTCAATAGCTCCTTAGCTGAGGGGGAGCTCATATCATAGCTCATTTTTGAAATAAACAAGGAAATAAAAACATCATATTTTTAAAATGTAGAAACACAGAAAAATGTGTGGAGCTGAGAGTTTGATACCACTTTCTTTGCCTCCAGCTTATGACCCTGGAGTGAAATCTCCAATGTTTTATACACAGTGTTTCTGTTCTCACTTTCCTATTTATGCCTAGTTCTTCCTTCTGTAAGAGCACACAGCCTCTTCCCATGAACAAACACCCTAACCCTAACCCTCTCAAACTGCAGATGTTTATTTAGCTCAAGTTCTAGACAAGCCAGAAAACCAGGAGTCAGCATCCCTAGAAATACTCTTGACAATAATGGGTGAGTGTCAGTAGCTAAATGCCCTACCCTTCGACCTGATAAGGGGAACCCAGAGCTTTGAACAGTGATGATGGATGAATGGGGTCAAGGTCTCTATCCATCTGGGAAGTGTTATGTGGAGAATTCCAGAGATGGCATTTAAAAAACTTCTAACAACTGAATAGAATGACTTATTGTCTTTTCATATAATAATTTTAAGGTTTCTATTTTATATGTCTTTCTCTCAATTGGCACATAAAACATATGCATTTATGAGCTACTGTGTGGTGTGTTGCTATATGCATCATGTAACATTCAGGTCATAACATCTACGATTTCTTTGCAATACAAATACCCCAAATACTTTCTTCTAGCTTTTAGAAGTATATAGCAAAAAATAAAAATAAAAAACAAAGAGAAGAAAAATCACATCTTAGTACCAACATACATTCATGTTGCTTGGAATAGAATATACTATAACTGGATGGCAGTGTAGCTTTCCCTACTGGCCGAGTATGAATGAGGCCCTGTACTTGTTTCCTACCACAGCAAACAAACCAATAATGGAAAAACACTGGAACAGCAGAGCGTCTTGCTCTCATCTAACTTAACTTAGTGCCTATTAACCAAGCACTCCTCATCTGTCCCTTGTCATTCTCCCCAGCCTCTGGTGAGCACTACTCTACTCTCAACTTCTCTAAGATTGCCTTACATCCTCTGGATGAAGGAGATTATGTAGCATTTATAATTCTCTGTCTGGAGTATTTCCCTTAAGAGAATGAATTCCAGTTCCAACCCTGCTGTTGTAGATGGCTACATTTTATCATTTTTTGTGGTTTAAATGGTGTTCTCTTGATCCATCCATCATTTGGTGGACATTTTGGTTGTTTCCACTTCTTGCTCAGGGTAAGTACTGCTGCAGTAACCATGAGAGGACATATGTGTCTTCCAAGTACAGATTTCATTTTATGTGGCTGTATGGCCAGTAAGGATTATCTGCCCCCATCTCTCTCCCTTACCATCTCCCTCCTTTCTTGAGGCAGGATCTCAATCTGTAGCCCACACTGGCCACCTGCAACTCATTATGTAGCCCATGCTTACCTCAACTTGTGGTAATGTTCCTGCTGTTATGCCCAAAGTCTTGACTCTGGAGAGACCACCTGAGACAAGGAGGTAGCGTAATGCAAAAGCAAGGTTTATTGAGTAGAGACGAGCTAGCTTGTGAACCACTCCAGATGTCTGTTACAACGGAATCATGCAGGAGGGTTGATTAGGACCACGGGGTGGGGGGGGGTGGGGGGGGTCCTTTTATAGCCCGAGGCTGTGAATTGGGTTCAGGTGAGGATAATGGTACTAGTCATTAGCTAATTGGCTCGTGCTAGGGGCTTTCCAGAAACTAGGGTGGGGGTACCTGGTAACAACGGGTCAGGCTTTTGATTGGTTAGTACCAAGGTGAAAATCATTATTATTATTATTATTTCTTCCTGTCATGTTTGGAATAGTTTTGTGCAGGGTCCTGTAGCTCATCCTTGGGGTATGGTCAAGCTGTCCTGATTCTGTGCCCTGGAATATCTACTATAGAAGGGGAAAGTCCAGCATCAACCCTGGAATGTGCAGCTGGCCCAGGAATGATGGTGGTGTATTTTGACTAGAGCATTTGGTGTTGGTGGTCAGATAGCAGGGCCAGGGTGATAAGGATTCTGCAGTTGGAACTTAGGGCATCCTGCCCCTCTGTGAACAGCAGTTTCTTGCAATAGTCTCTGGGAACTGGGTGAGGGAATCTTTCTCAGGGCTCTGTCTGCTTTAGTTCTGCATAGTTCTCTAGAATGGAAGACTCCTTTTAGTCCTGGACCCCACATGGATCATCCAGGTGGCCAGCTCATTCTCTCCTAGAACTGGGCAAGGCCCTGCCAGGAATGTGGAACTGAACTCTATTTTGTCTCTATGGCTACTAGAATACAAAATGACATTTCTTGAGCTAAGTTTACTCTCTTCACTGCTTCAGCCTTTCAAGAGCTAAGAGTACATGTGTGAGCCTCTATATGTAGCTCGGTAGTTTCAATTCATACTGTTCTCCATGTTGGCCATAATTACATTGCCACTGCTGTGTACAAAGATTCCTTTTCCCCACTTCTATGAACATTTTTATTTATTACATTTTATTGGTGTTTTGCCTGCTTGTATGCCAGTAGAGCATATGTATGATGGTGCCCATAGAGACCAAAATAGGGCATCAGTTGATATTCCCTGGAATTGGAGTTAATGTTGGTTGTGAGCAGCTATAGTGCTGGGTATTGAATCTGGGGTCCTCTGGAAGCAGCCAGTGTTCTTAAACCCAGAGTCAACTTTCCAGCATATATGACCATTTTTAATTGTCAATTTTCTTCTAGTTGACATTTTCTTATATTGACCAAAAGTCTTATTTTAATCAAATGGAATATTTTAAAAGATTTATCTTTATTTATGGATATATGTTTGTGTGAGTGAATGTCACACGTATGCAGGTGCCATTCCTTGTAGGCTAGAAGATATCCTGAAGTTAAAGTTATAGGTGTTTGAGCTGTCTGAAGCAGGTGCTGGGAACTTAACTTGAGCCCTCCAGAAGTTCAGCAAGTGCTCATGCATGCTGAGCAATCTTTTTAGCCTGAAGAGATTTGAGAACAAAACTTTTGTCAACTTGTATTAAAACAATCCAAATACCTTTACAATGCCTCACTGGAGGGTTGTTCACAGCTTAGACATCATTTCTGATTGGGAACAAACTATGGTTACAGGTACATAGCTTAAGTTTGGACATATACCACCATAAATGCTCCACTGACTCCAGGGACCAAAAGTTCAGCATAGAGACTCCTACCCAAACCTCCTTAGGAACTCTGAGGTTTTGTGGAAGACCCTTCTTAGCACCAGTGCAGAGTTCAGTACTGCTGACATTGGGACACAGAACTGTCACTTCAAAGCTGCCCCTCCACAGCACCTGCACCCACAGCTCTGTAGCCTCCAGCAGAAGCACCTGGCTCAGGGCAGCATCATGGCACCCATAAATGTGTTAAGTCCTGAGATACTCAATGACAATGGTCATGCCCTCCAATTCTTCTGGGTTTCACCACTTCTTTCTTGTCCCTACCACAACTTTCCCAACCTCAGCTCTCTATTTCTTCCAGTCAGTGGCCATGGGGCATAGTTTGGATAAGATGGAGATGCAACCCCTGAGGGAGAAACCAGATACCCAGAACTGCAGTTCTCAAGTCCCAGGGCCATTTTAAAATACTGGTTCTTAGCTAGGAGATAGTGGGGCATGCCTTTAATTCTAGCACTTGGGAGGCAAAGACAGGGTGTCAGTGAGTTAGAGGCCAGCTTGCTCTGCAGAGTGAATTCAATGACAATCACAGATGTCTGTTACACAGAGAAACCCTGTCTTGAAAATCAAAACGACATAACGTCTTCTAGGACTGTGGCAGTTGGTTGAATGCTTGTCTAGAATACAAGAAGTCCTGAGTTCCATCCCCTACACCTGGTAAAATCAGGTGTAGTGATACACAGGTGTAATTCCAACACTCATGAGGTAGAGGCAGTGTGGTAGTTCAAATGAATGTGAATTTGAACAATTGGCCTCCAGTTGAGGCAGGAAGATCAGAAATTTCAAGAATCTTCTTAGCTACAAAGTAAGCTTGAGGCCAGCTTCAAAAGTAAATAAATAATAATTAACTAAGTAATTAAACAACTAATTATAAAATAAATAAATAAGCTCTTCTCTGCAGGAGATTGAAAAACTATTCCACAGGAAAGGGTTGGCATCCCATAGGCCTTGTACAGTCTGCCTGGTTTTGTAAATGTTTGATGAGAGACCAGCTATATTCACTTCTGTGTCACTACTGGCTGATCTTTCTCTATGGTGACAGAAATGAGTTGGGTGGCAGAGACTGGCTAGCCTACACAGATGAAGGTATTTACACATCAGCTTTCTAAGGCTGTTAAGTCACAGTCTACTCTATCCACTCTATCCCCAGCTGGGTTGATCGACAATGACCCTTAGTACTATATTGCTCTGTGACAAACCTTCCCCACCTTCTGTCTTTTTCCTCTGGCTCTGTCAGTGTTCTCATGTCTTTTTACAGATCAAAAACCTTTGCTCACATTCTTGACCCAAGATCAGTAGCCACCTCACAATATTCTTGTCTGCCCTAGTCCTGGTACTACCACACACTGCATGGGCTGACATGTCAGTTCCACTACCAGACCTGGTCCTTCCCTCTCTTTTCTAAGGCTCTGTGTGAAAATTTCACTGTATGAATGTGAATTTTTCTGAGTCCCTTTTTCTCTTACTAAACACTATCACACACCCACACAAAACTCATCTTGCTCTATAATTGATAATTCAAAAAATAAATAAGAACACAAGCAAGCAACCCAACAAACAAATAACTTGTGGAAGCCTGTATCCAATCCCAATGCATCTAAGCACTTGAGAGTCAGCCAGCTGTTTTTCAGGTGCCTTTGGTCCTTTACAGTTTCACCTGTCATGGCTGGGCCATTGCCCATCTCAACCTTATTGCTGCTGCTTACATTTCTCTCTGTCTATCCTTTCCTAATTACTTAGGTCACTTCAGACTTTAATTCTGTCTTCTAAAATGTAACACAGCTGTAATTAGGCCATATGTTAATTAGCAGGATGACGCCTTGTGCCTTGTCATCTGTGATGGATGTGGATCATCCCAGAAAGTGTCTCAGAGAGGGAGGGGTTCAGTGGAAAGAAGAAACCTAAAGTGGCCGGGAGTGACTCTTTGCATAGCACACATTGCTTTAAAGAGAAAGGAAAAAATGGTTGTATGCAGGTGGAGGAAAGGATGGGGTCACACCAAGAAAAAAAGCTAAAGTTGACCTCTTTTCCACTCCAGCAATGAGCTGTAAGTCAGAAGGCAAGCCTGAGTCTGAGGATTCACGAGGGATGGCAGAATCGCCTGAAGGATTAGAGTTGGTGGCCAGGGCTGAGGTCAAGGTCTTGAAGAAGGGCATGGGCAAGGTAAGTGTGAAGGCCCCTATGCCCCTATTTTTTAACCTTGGAAATTTGGGAGAAGCTAAACCAACAACAAAACATTGGTCTCTGCCTCTTTGAACACTGTGAGTACCCTCTGAGGACTCTGAAAGATGGGGGTGGGGGTTCTAATAGCCCGGCCTGTTGTTTTAAGCCAACGTCATGCTCCCCTCCCACTTCCTTTTAGCAAAACTTTTTTTGTCCTACATTCTTCATACTCCACAGTTGAGCAAAAGATCAGGTTGATTGTGACTGTTTCCCACTGCAGATATTGTCACCTGTATCATGGAAGAGAGAGTTTTGCAGGAAACTACATCCTAGGCGAGTTTTCGATATGTGGGATGGCATGTGAATTATAAAGATATTAACCTCTCTACTATTTGCTATCAGCCCATAATGTGAGGAAAACATGTTCAATCATCATCTAGATAATGGCTAAAGTGGACTAGACAGTCATTTTAAATTTGGGGTTATAGAAAGGGGCACTGCACACAGACACTCTTAAAGTATACTGCAGCTTGCTCTAGGAATAGGTGTCATTGCATTATTACTGTTAAGGTATACTGATCCTACCTTTACTGGCTTTCTTCTGGTCTGTCTAACAATCTTTCCAGGAAAATACTATCACTTCCATTTAACTAGATACTTACAGAAGTTGGATCTTACTCAAAGACAGTACTGCTAACTGGAAGAACACTTAAGTCTGTCTTTTTATATTCCCTTTCTTTTCATGAGACTGATAATTTTGGTGCTAGGGTTTGAATCTGGGTCCTTGTAGGTAATAAGTATGTTTTCTGCCTCTGATGTACATTTACAGTTCACCTTCTTTTCTTTTTTTCTTTTACTTTTAATTTTTTTCTTTTTAATGCATGATCTCCTGTATCCAAGTTTATCTTTGACCTAACTGTGCTAACTGTGTACTCAAAGCTATCCTGAAACTTTGTGTCCTCCTGCCTCTACAATGACAGGACTGTGCTGCCACATCTTGTTTATGTGGTACTAGGGACTGAACCTAGGGTTTCTTGCATCCTAGGTAAGCATTCCACAAATGAACAACAACATCACTGGCCCAGTTTTCCTTTTTTTTTTGAGACAGGATCTTGCCATATAGTTCTGCGTGATAGGGATCTTGCAATGTTCCTGCCGAATGCTAAGTTACACCTCTCCTAGATTATTTTCTTTCTTTTATTATTATTATTATTCCATGTGTATAAGTGTTTTGTCTGCATGTATGTAATGCACCTCATGCACACCTGGTTCATTCCAAAGCCAAACGAAGGATCAGATCCCCTGGAACTGGAGTTACAGACAATTGTGAGCTACCATGTGGTTACTAAGAACAGGACCTGGATTCTCTATAAGAGCAACCAAGTGCTCTTAAACACTGAGCTATCTCCCCAGACTCCAGGTCCTTCTCTTTCTTTGTATTTTGGCCAGCCTTGTAGTATATGTAATAACTACTGAAGGGGTCTGCTATAGTCTAAGGCACGGCAAGTCATTACCTCTACAAATGAATGTGAGTTATGCTGATGAAAGTTAATTTACAGTTACTAAAGTCCAGATTGATTATAATTTTCCTGGGCTGTGAATTATTTTCTTCCCACAAATTATTTAGAAATTGTAAAATCATTCTGTTAATAGGTCATATGAAAACAAACTGTAGTTTGTGTTTGACCCACAGACTATAGTTGGCTGATCACAGCACTGTCAGACACTGCTTTTCTAACAGCAACTTAGGAAAACAGTGAGTTGAAGGCAATTATGATATGGGTTTCACTCAAGGGAGCCATGACATCTGTGGGAAAGATGCTGTCTGGGAATCAGCCTTAGGCCAGAGTTCTCATGCTGAAGCTACTCTCACAGGTCACAGTAAATGACAGATTTAGTCTCATCCTAAGAACTTTTTTATCTTGATGTTGTCCTTGCTTTCCGGATGAAATTTATAACAGTTCCACTATTATTTAATTTTAATAATTGTAACATTTACATGATAAAGCTTGCATAAATTTGAAGTGTGAATCTAAGATGCTTGCTGGGGGGTGGGTAGATAGTATGCTCTATGCAGCACTTGCCACTAAAGCACGAAAACCTGAGTTCTGAGTACCAGCATCCTGAAATTCCAAGTGCTGGGGAAGTGGAGGCAGGCTATCTTAGTTAGCGTTACTATTACCTAATCAAGCACCATTACCAAAAGCAACTTTGGCGATAAAATGTTTTATTTCATTTGCAGTTCCATATAACAGTTTATCATCAAAAAAAAAAAAATGATGGCAGGAACTCAAACAGGGCAGGAACTGGGAGGCAGGAACTGAAGCAGAGGCCATGGAGGGAAGGTACTTATTGTCTTGCTCCCCATGGCTTGCTCAGCCTGCTTTCTTATAGAACTAGGACCACCAGCCCAAGGAAGGCCCTACCTACTGGGCCCCTCACTATCAATCACTAATTGAGAACTTGCCTTACAGTGGATTTTATGGAGACATTTTTTCAACTGAGGTTCCCTCTTTTCAGATACCTGTTTCAGTTTGACATAAACTAGCCAGTATATAGGTAGATCTTTGAGGTTCCTTTGTGGGGTCTCCAGTGGTTACTAGAGGGAGGGGCACATGCAATGATGCTCAAATATCAAATCCTTTCTAACCGCATGGAACCTGCAGGTGGTGCAATGGACAGAGGGTTCCCTAGTAGGGAGCAATGTTTAAAATAAAGAGATTAAAAATAACATTGAGAAATCGTAGAGACCTTGATGTCTCTCTAATTTTATTTTTAGAAATAATCCTCAGAGGATAAAACTGTTAGTCTGGGTGTAGGAGGAAAAAAAGGAGAGAGAGAGAATGAAAATAGAGTGGCAGTTTGGAGGACCAGCAAACAGGACTGAGGTTCTGCCACCAGGAGCTGCAGCAGAGACCCTTATTGTTTGTTTGTTGGGTTTTGTTAACCTAGTCATTAACTTCCTGATTTAAAAAGTCTGTCTTTATTCATGCTTACTTATACTTTAAAAACATAGTGAGGGGCTGGAGAGATGGTGGTGTAGTACTTATGACCACTTGCTGATCTCAAGGAAAACACAGGTTCAGTTCCCAGCATTCAGCTCACAACTGTCTATAACTCCAGTACCCTTGTCTGCAACACCCACGTCTGGCTTCATTGGGCAGGAAAAAAACTCATATTCATAATATAAAAATAAATACAATTTATATTTATTTAATTAAAAAAATAAAAACAACTAGATGTTGAGGATTATCTCTATATACTTTCAAACTAAAGAGCTAAGGTTTAATAAAAACCTAATGTAAAGATTTTAAAAATGTAATCCTTCATATTGAAATTACTGTTACTAGACCAGAATACCCCTTAGTCTCATGCATAGAAATAAATGACCAGATGAAGAGGAAGTGTGTGCACTGTGTTCTCTTCATTTAAGCATTCTAGCCCCCAAGTGAAGATGATAAACTTAATTTCAAGAGGTTAGCATGTGAATGCCAAGTTGTAACAGTTACTTCTCTCATTGCTATGCCAAATACCTGACAAAAGCAGCTTAAAGAAGGAAGAGAGCATCTATTTTTGGCTTACAGTTTGAAAGGATACAGTTCACCTTGGCAGAGGAGGCATGGCAACAAAAGCCTCAAGCAGATGGTCATATTGCCTCTGCAGTGAGGTCAGCTGGATTTCCTCTCCCCAAATTTTAGTCAGTTTAGGACACTGACTCATGGGATGGGGTAGTCTGTACTCAGGGTGGGTTTTACCCTTCAGTTATTCCTCACTGGAATTGTCCTCACAGACTCATCCAAAGCTGTGGACTCATAAATGCCATGGCTATCTGTGTGTGGGTGTGGTCTTTAAATGTGTCCATGTTGATGTACCCATGCATGTGGGTATGTTGGCCAGAGTTTGATTTGTTTGAATGTTTCTCAGTCTTTACCTTGTTGAGGCAGGGTCTCTCACTGAACTTGAAACTCACCAATTTGGTGACAGGTAGCAAGTAGGCCTGAGCGATCCTTCTGTCTTTCCCTATACCCCATCCCTGCCCAGTGTTAGGGTTACCACCATGGGTGCTGGGGATCTGAACTCTTGTCCTTATGCTTTCACAGCAGGCACTTTAGCACTGATCCATCTTCCCATTATTACTAGGCATTTTCTAATCTAATCAAGTTGATAATTGAAATAAATACCATACTGAGTTAGCATTATTGTATCAGCACAGTAGTTAAAAAAAAAAAAAAAAGATTCTCATGAGGCAGCTGGGTAAGGATACACAGAACTGGTATTTTTCCAGTTTTTCTAAGGAACCATTTTTATTTGGTTTTAAGGTAGGGTCTCATGTATCTTAGGATTTCTTGGTACATACTAACTATGAAGCTGATGGTGCTGAAGTTCTAATCCTACTTCTTACACCTCCTAAGTGGATGGGCCATCATACCAACTTCATTTGCCACTGGGAAGCAAACCCAGAACTTTCTACATGCTTGGGGAACACTCTACCAACTGAACTAGATCCCCAACATTGTAAAGAACGATTTTAAATAGAATGTATAATCATTATATTTGCTGTTATGGCAAACTTTACCTTCATTTGTCTGAGTAGACAGTTGTATCATAAATAAACCACAATGTCAGGTTTGATTTATAAGTAACATAAGAATCTTATCTATTTATGTTTACACTAATACAAAGTTATGATCCAGTTCATGAACCAGAGTCACTCTTAGTCAAGAGAGCCTTAAGAGATGGCTCAGTGGTTAAGAGCACTTGTTGGTCTGACAGAGGATCAGTGTTAGGTATTCAGCAACCAAATAGTGGTTCATAACCATTTGCAACTCCAGTTCCAGGAGATATGGCACATTTTTCTGACCTCTATGGGCACTAGACATGCACATGATATATATATGTATATTTATATGTATACATATATATATGAATGTGACTGCATAACTAACAAATTTTAAAACTTAAACATTGTAGTCATGAAGTATAATGATAGTTAAAAGTCTGATACCATTTTTTTTTTACTAGCATTTACTCTTGGGATTTAAAAAGATTTGGGATAATCCAGAACTCAACTAAGTTTTGCCAAAGATTGTGATTTTCACACAACACGTTCTTAAATTCCTGAAGAAGTAGACATCGGAAGTGGTTTGTCTGTCTACGTTTTTTAAGGTGAGAATTTCTACTTCAGCAGACTCTGGGTAGGGCAATCTGCCTCATTCTTGCTGATATGCCTAAGATGTGGTCTATTTATATTACAAAACATATGCAGAGCCTGGCAAGCCCCTCTGAGAATGAGCTCATCAGCTCTGTCCTAAAGTGGGAGGGTGGAGGGGGTGCTGAGACGCTGGGGCCTTTCACAGCCATTATGCATCTCGGTGCTGATTAAACAGGAAGAATAAACAAAAATCTATGACTTCTGACAGGAAGGATAAATAATGAATACCTGTCAAGGAGAACTCAATGTTCTCCTTGGTGTTCTTCACAGGTCACCAGAGTTGAGTTCTTAAGGACTTCTAATGGATTTTTCTTCTTTTTGCGTATTGTGCAATTTGTAAGTACAGTGTATTTCAGAAATGTCTTGCAGATGAGTCTCCTTCAAAGTGTGATGAGCTTTATTCTAGAGCTTTATTCAAATCAACTAGTATTTGTAGTGTATTTACCCAGTGTTAAGTAACTGGATTTCTCTGTAAGGAAATAGAGAAGAGCAGTTGCTGACCTCAGAAGCCTCCCAGACAAAGCAGAAAGGAACAGAAAATAGAATTGTATTGCCAAATGCCAAGTGCATGGAGAGAGAGACACATCCACAGCTCAGAGAGATGTATAAAGGTGGAGGAGGAGTGCCGTTGCCTATTTAGGACAGTGCAGCTTTGGGAAAAGGATATGTTATTCTTGGTAGGTAGTGAGCTTGCCACAAACATTTTAGATTCATATGCTTTCCTTAGTTGAGGCGGTTCACACTTGTCACCCCAACACTATGGAGGCTGAAGCAGGAGTAGTCTTGCAAGTCTAAGGGACAGTTGGACTACAAAGTAAGTTCCAAGCCAGCCTGCACTACACAAAACTTGCATTTATTATTTGTATGGAAACTAGATGTGTAAATGTGTGTGTATGTGCATGTGCATATGTGTGTGTACACAGATACATATGACTTTTTCCTCAGTCACCTAAAGGGGCCTCTCTCTTGTTGGATCCTCATTGCCACATGATTTTAGTGCATCTGTATCAGGTACAATGAGTGTTTGACTTTAATCTTGAAAGCATTATATTATTATTATTACTGTTAATCTTATATTATTATTATTACTGTTAATCTTAGACAGGGTTTGACATAGCCCAGATTGACCTCTAACTTGCTAAGTGTGGATGACCTTGAATTTAGTTTTCCCCTGCCTGTGCTTCCCAAGTGTTGGGCTTCTAGTGTTTCTTCACTGTTCCCACCTCATTTGGTGCTGTGTGTTAAGCCCAGGGGTTTGTGCACGCTAGAAAAGCACTCTACTGAGCTACATAGAACATCCTTAACGAATAATTGATTTTAACTTCTATTCACAACTGGGTGGGATAAACATCTGTTGCTAGAGTAATACCCTTGTGTTTTCTGTATCTTTTAGGTAACTAGAAACCTATGACTTGCGACAAATGCTTTCTTCTATTCTATGACATGAGTAATGCAGTAGCAAATTTTAGACTAGTATTTGTAGTGTATTTACCCACTAGTAAACTGTATTGAGTGGGCCAGCACAGTTACAGATACATTCATTGGCCTTCAGTCCATTAGACCTTGTAGTCAACTCCAGGTAGCAAAAGTCCAATTTTGCATTGTAGCTTTATTTAGTCCACAGTGAGTAGTTCAGAACTGTTAGTGTGGTTATTTGAATGGGGACTTCTGCTCCCTTTGGTTCTGTTCCTCCTTGTCACCATTTGGGTCTTACCTAATTCTGTCTGTTCTCAATGTGCTGATTAGAGTACTGGCCAGTATATTTTTTCTCTCTCCTTGTTTCTGTCTTTCTTTCACTCTCTCTCCTTCCTCCCTCTGCCTCTCCCTCTTTTCTTCCCTCCCTTCCTTTTGAGTGATGGTCTCATATAGTCCAGGCTTGTCTTGAACTTACTATATAGATGGAGATTAGCTTGAACTTCTGGTGCTCCTGACTCCACCTCCTGAATTCTGTGATTATAGGGTCTCACCATTGTGGTCAGTTTGATGGTTAATATTGGCTATCAGTATGACAGGATCTTGAGTCACCTAGGAGACAATTCTCTGGGCATGTTTGTGAAGGGGTTTCTAGGTTAGATTAATTGAGTTGGGAGGACTCATTATAAATGTGGGTGGCTCCATCCCATGGGGAGGACTCCTGTAGTGACTAAAAAGAAGAAAGTGACCCAAAGACTGGCAGTCATCCCTTTCTGCTTCCTGACTGTGGATGCAAGGAAACAACTGCCTCAAGCTCCTGCCATTATACATTTTCCCTCTCCACCACAATGGACTGTTCCTTCAGTCTGTGATCCAGACTAAATCCTTTTTTCCTTAAGCTGCTTTTGTCAGATATTTTTTTCCCAGCAATGAAACAAGTAACTGATGAACCTCATTTATGTGATGCTGACAGTGGAGTCCCAGGCTTCACCCATGCTAGACAAGCACTGTTCCAACGGAGCTTTCTCTCTAGCCCTGACCATGATATTGCTATTCCATATGTGAAGAAGGGGGAAAGCAAAGGGAAAGAAGTATATGTTCACAGTGCTACTCTCCCTCCAATTGCCTTCCTGAAAGTCCCCTTCTCTGGTGTGCATACTTGGTGTGTATGTATGAGAGAGGGGAGAGGGAAAAGGAGAGGGAGCATAGGGAGATATTTAAGAAAGGGTCTCACTGGATAGCCATCCTGTATGGCCTAAAACTTACTATGTAGACAAGGCTGGCTTGAAATGTATTGTGATCCACTCTCATTTTAAAACTTAAGTCATATTTGAACTACTATTCATGAGGTTTTTACTATAATCCCAGGGGCCAATAGCATCTCAAGTACTCCCACTTGTAAGAGACATGACATTTTATTTGGAACTTCGATTCTCATGTTTATATTTCACAGAAAAGAGAAGACAGATACTTGATGGACACCTAGTAGCCTCTGCAGGATATCACTGAGCATTTGATGAAACATTAGCACCTGTCTACTTCCATATTTATTTTGTGTGAGAAAGAGGAACTTCTGTTTGTCAAAGATAATACTGAAGTCTTGACTATTTACTGTTGAATAGAATCCCATATGAGACAAAGTAGAAGAAGCACAATATGTTGGTGGACATGAATTGATTCATTGACAAGGCACCAGAAATTCAAATATATCCAGAACTGGATAGGTCATATGAGTGATGCTGGCTGAGGATGAGAATGCTGGTATAATGACAAGATGGAGGCTGGTGTAACGGACAGATGGAGGCTGAAAAGATAGCTCAGTGGTTAAAACACATATTGTTTTTCCAGAGAGTCTCAATTTTGCTTTTAGTATCCATAGCAGATATCTCAAGCTACAACTGTTTGTAATATCTCAAGAGGGATCCAGTGTCTTTCCTTCAGCCTTATGGGCCACTGCACTCATGTGCACATGACCACATGAACACACACACACACACACACACACACACACACACACTTCAAGATAAAGAAAAAAAGTGGGCTGGTACACTTGGCTGAATACCTGGAGTTCAGTTGAAGAGAAGGAGGAACAATTAGAGAAGGAAGAACACAATGGAGGAAACCGCAGGGGCAGCTGAGTCAAGCCAATGGGAGCTCACTGATTCCAGATTGGCTGCTGGAGAGTCTGCATGGATCTAAACTGGGTCTTCTGAATGAGGGTGACAGTTGCATAGATCAAGCTGTTAGTAGACTCCCTGGCTATGGGACCAGGAATTATCCTGGTTACATAAACTGGCTTTTTAGAGGAGGAGGGGAGGATAGACCCTGCCTCAACTCTTTATGTTAGCCTGTGTAGACTGCTCAAGGGAGGCCTTGCCCAGTTTGAGGAGTGGGTGGAGGGTATGTTGGGAAGAGGTGGGGAAAGTGGAGGGTAGAAGGAGAAGAGGAAGGAGGGGGAACAGTGGAGGGTATGTCAAATAAATCATGTTAATAATTTTAATATATTATTTTTAAAAATGTGAAAAAAGTGGGCTGGTGGGTGGCTACTAAAAGAAGATAAGGCTTTCCTCTATAGTTGCTAACCCACTGTTGCAAGCTACAAAAATTCCAGACAGTGGGAAGACTGGATCTTTATTTCATATTGAATAATCACAACATTCTTATCACATCATATTTCAGATATAAGGAAAATCATCTCATTGCTTTTAAAAAAAACTAATTAATAAGATGGAATCACACAATTATCGCGGTAAAAACTTGTCTTGAGATATGTTTTAAATAGGGTTTATTTGGAGAAAATAGCTTATAAAATAGAGTCGGTTTTAGGAGAAGATGACAGGATGAGGTTGTAGCGTGCCGGAGCCTTTTTAAGGAAGATTTTTTATCTCTATGTCGTACGTCTGAACTCCCGGGCAGCTGGAGCGAACTGCGCACTCGGTCGGGGAACTCTCACGAGAGAATGACGACTTTTTGTCTTGGTCTCTTCCCTCGAATGTCCGAGCTACAAAGAAAGACTCTGCCTCAAAAACAAAACAAAATAACAATAAAGATCACAGGAAGGCTGTAGAGAAACTTAGTAGTTAAGAGCACTGGCTGCCCTCTATGTCTAATCTCCTAAAACCGACATAGTAGCTAACAACTGCTGGTAACTCAGGTTCCAGGGTGTCTTAGTGTTCTGTTGCTGGGAGGAGACACCAAGACCATGGAAATTATTATAAAGAAAATAATTTAATTAGGGCTGGCTTACAGTTCCAGAGGTTTAGTTTGTTCTTATCATGGCAGGAAGCATGGAATCACACAGGCAGACATGGTGCTGGAGAAGTAGTTGAGATTTCTACATCCAGATCCTCATTTCCATCCAGATCCTCAGGAAGCAGGAAGAGAGAGCGACTGAGAATGGCTTGGGCATGGAGAGCTCAAAGCCTAACTCTATCCAGTGACACATTTCTTCCAATAAGGTCATACCTTCTAATTCTTTCAATCACTACTGTTCTCTGATGACCAAGCATTTAAACCTATGAGCCTATGGAGTTCATTTTTATTTAAACTACAACATAGGGGATCCAACACCCTCTTCTGACCTCCATAGATAGGCTCTAGGCACACATGAATGCATATACATACATGCAGGAAAAATACTCATACACATAAAACTAAATTTTAAAGAGAGGAGAGTCGGTTTTAGAAATGTAGCTTTGTTGGTAGAGTGCTTACACAGTGTGCATTGTCCAGGCTTTAATTCTCAGCATCACATGAACTGGGAATGGTTGTGGTGGTACATGTCTGTAATCCCAGAACTAAGAAAGTGGAAACTGGAAGATCAGGAGTTCAAAATCCTTAGGTACATAGTAAGCTTGTGTCCAGCCCTAGATATGAGACAAAAAGGGGGGAAAATGATATATCTTAGTCAGGAATCTCCAAGAAATAGAATCAGACAGATCAGTTGGCATACAGAAATTATAGAAGATATAGATATCTATTATAAGAAATTGGCTCAGATTATCATGCAGGTTAAACCCTAAAATCTGTAGAGTAGTTGGCAAAGCAAGAGACACAGAAGAGCTATGGCTATAGACTCTGAGTGAAAATTGGCAGGTCTAAGACCCAAGAAGAGTTCATTCTGCAGTTCAGATCCAAAAGTGGGAATAAGTAAATGCCTCATTTGAAGGCCCAGCAGAGGCAGTTTCCTATTGTCCAGGTGTAAGTCGGCCTTTGTGCTTTATTCAGGCCTCCAACTAATTGGATGAGGTCCACTTACATTGGAGGGTTAGGGTCCATAGATTTAAATGTTAATTTCATCTGAAAATGTTCACCGAAACAGACAAATCATCACTTCTGATCAAACTCTGGACCATACTGTAGCCTAGTCAACTTAACAAAAAATTAGCTTCTCTTTAACTATAAAAGTATATATTGTTTAATATGGAACACACTTAATAGTGAAAGGAGACCCTGGCTGTATCAGATATGTGGGGCTCTTAGAGTTTAAATTTGTCTAAATAATAATCTAATGCATAATCTTTAAGTGCCTTAGAACCTAGTTGGCAAAGGTGTACAAATCAACTGACTTTTGTTCGGCTACTGTAGAACTCCCAAATTCCTAAAACTTATCTTTAGGAGAACCTCAAAAAGAAACATAGATGTCATCTAAAAAAGCTCTTTCTTATCAAAATAGCTAGTTTTGGACTGAAGCAATGGTTTAGCAACTCAGAGCACTAGTTGCTCTTCCAGAGGGCCCGGGTTCAATTCATAGAACTCATATGATGGCTCAAAATTATGTGTAGTGCAAGGGATCTGATACCCTCTCTGGCCTCTACAGGCACCATACACAAACATGGTATATAGATATATATGTATAGAACATATCCATATACAAAAACATTTAAAATATAGCTAGTTTTGGAATATTATGTCTTGTATTATAAGTCTACTCTTAAATCAAGAAATGAATATTTCCCTAGACTTATTATATGTTTTATTTTATTTTAATTTTGACAAAGTTTCCCTATGTAGCCCTTGCTGGCTTGAAACTCACTATATAGACTAGGCTGTCCTTGAACTAATAGAGTTCACCCTCTCTCTGTCTCGTAAGTGCTGGAATTAAAAGTGCACATCTTTATGTTCTGATCTTATTTTCTGTTTTTCCTGTGACGAATTCTACTCTCTCCAGACATCCGAGTGGCTAAACATTCTAGGGCAAAGATGAGGGCACAGAGAAATGGAAAGAGCAAAACAATCAGAGTATCAAGAAAAAATCTGGGGCAGAAGAGCTGACTCAGCAATTAAGATCATATACCACTCTTGCAAAGGACCTGAATTTTGTTCCTAGCACCCACATCAGACAGCTCACAATTGCCTATACCTCCAGCCTCAAAGGGCTATGATGCCTCTGGCCTTCTGTGGCATCTCTCCTCCCATGCACTTTCCCACACACAGATACAGGTCATGTAACTAAAAATAAAATATGTCTTAAAAACCATAAAAATTTTATTGTAGGTGAAAATTATTAAAAATACAGACTAGTTGAATTTATGAATTTGTGTTTAAACCATACCAAACATATCTATAGCATTTTTCATGTTTTGTGACCCTTAGTGAACAATCATAGATAAGTTTGATACTCTGTGCTATTGCTGTGACAAATAGCTAAAAAACCAACCAAACAAACAAAAAACAACTTGTAAAGGAGGAAGAATGAATCAGTTGTGGTGGTTTGTCTTTAACAAAAGACAGGAGGATAAAGAATGGTGGATCGCAGTACATTTGAGGACAGTCTGGTCTACATAGTGAGTTTCAGAACTGTAGTACGCTCTCTTTTGGGCCATCAATTGGGCCATCAACCAGCTCCCAATTCATGACATGGAGACTTCTTATTAGTTATGAATTATCTGCCCTATGATTGTTTCACTAGCTCTCATAAATTATATTAACCTGTTTCTTTCATAAATATTTTGCCTCTTGGCTTTTTACCTTTTTTTCCTTCTGTATATCTTACTTCCACTGCTTCTTGTGTCTCTGTCTTTAAGCTGCCTGGCTCCTGGCCCTGGGCACATACCTCTCTTTCTCACTCTTCCTCTTCTCTTCCTTCTCCTCTTTCTTCTTCTTATTGTTTTTCTTCTTTTTCCTCCTTTTCCTCTTCTTTCTCCCTCATTTATCCCTCTCTTTCCCCAGTCTGTCTATCTCTCACTCAGATTTCTCCTCCTATTTATTCTCTCTGCCCTCCAGCCTCATCCATCCCTCTCCTGCCTCTAGCTATTGCCGTTCAGCTTTTATTAGAGCAATCGGGTGCCTTAGGCAGGCAAGGTGAAACAAATGCCACACATCTTTACATAATTAAACAAATGCAGCAAAGCAAATGTAATACATCTTTACATTTTGTGAAGTGATATTGTACAACATAGATATAACAAATCTTACCTAGTTAAAACAATATTCCTCAACATAGGATAGCCAGGGTTCCATAACAAGACTGTTTCTAAACTAAAAATGGTTAATAAGAGATTGTTCAGTGGTCAAGAGTATTTGCTATTTTACTGTGAGAACCAGAGGTCAGATCTCAATGGTTCTGTTGGATGGTTCCCTCAAGCTTGTAACTCCAACTCCAAGAGATATGATATCCCCTTCTGGCCTCCAAGGAATCCTCACCTATGGGTGTGTGTTCACGTACATGTATGTGAGTGCACACAAGTGTGCACACATCAAAATAAAATTTTTTCAAGAGGAAGGGTTTTATTTTCTATCACAGTTTTAAACTGTCCGGTCTGTTGTCAGTTTGTTCTATTTCTTATGGGTCAGTATTGAAGCAAAGCATCATGGTGAAAGAGGTGAGTAGCCAAGAAATAGAAAAGCAAGATAGTGAAGAGCTGGGACAATGTCTCCTCCAGGTGCATATCTCCACAATCTATTTTCTCTATATGGATCCCATGTCTTAAAGAATTTTTGTACATCCTCAAGTGGTACTATGAGCTAACCATTAAGCTTTCCACTTATTTGAGCCTATAGGAGATAACATTTTATACTGATACTGAGACAGTTACAGAATCAGGCTAATGGGGACTGAGAAAGATTGGTGGAGGAAAAATAATTAATTATTCCTTCCCCTTACAAAATGGATAGCAAGAGACATTGTCTATGCCAGGCATAACACAAAGTATATCAGCATAAGTGTTCTTAGAATGCTGAGGAATAACATTAGTGGAAGGATAGATTGACTAACACATTGGTCTGGAGATATAAGCAAAATATATGTCTGTGTGTAAGTGGCCCTGGAATAAAAGTCAAATGGTAATTTTGCTAAACTTGAAGATTGAAAATGCCTTTTCTTTTTTCAACTTGAGAACATGTCATTTAGGACAAGAGGTACAATGGTCAAATGTCTACCTATAATATTTTAACTTAAGCTTTAATTAGAGTATGCGGTATATAAACTGCACTGTTACATAAATTGCTTGGTTTTGCTCTTATATTTTATGCTGCAATGCGATTTAAATGCACACATGCATTTTCTTATTCACTTCTTCTCCTTGAGCTGCTGTAATGCACAGTGCCATATTCCCTTCCTTGATTGCAATACAATGGCAAAATTAGAAGTTGCATCCTGACTTTTGTCTTCTTATTCCCAGTGAGGAGCACCACACTAAAAGTGCCTATACTCTTATTACATTTATTTGTGAAGTGGCTTGTGCTATGATGTATGTGTGGCAGTCAAGTGTCAATTTATGCAGTTGATTATCTCCTCCCATCATGCAGGTCCAAGAGAGAACCCAGGTCCTCAGGCTTAGAGGCAGGTGCTTTTATTTACTGAGACATCTGTCCAACTCAACATAAGTTTTTAACACATTTTATTAAAAACTTTTAAGATTTGCATTCAGCTGCACCAAGAACTGTAGTTTGAAGTCATTTCTTCGGAAATAATGACTTAATCTATGTTAAAGTTGATTTTTTTCTTACCTTCCTCCATCATGCCAGTTGAGTTTTTTCTTACCTTCCTCCATCATGCCAAGTGACCTCTATAAGCATCCAAATCTAGCTTTGATTGAGGTCATTTCAGGTTAATGTGTCTTTTCCAAATAGTGGTTTGTTGTTCAAAATTAATTGAGAACCTTCCTTTAATATGACAATCTTAATAAGAAATTTATTTTTGATGGGATAATTTTATAGAAAAACTTTCTTTTATATTTGGGTACATGCAGAATTTGGAGAAAGAAGTTATTAGAAATTTTGGAGTCAAGGAGGTGAGATAAATCTATATTAACAGTATTATAAAGTTAAGGAAAAACATTTGATTTTGATATATCAAAAAACTGTGACATAACATATACTGTGCAGAAATATTCAGAGTTTGAGGGCAGCCCAGGCTACATGTGACCCTGATTCTAAGAAAAAGTTAATACTTAAAATGAAAGTCATCTAAATGACTTTCATATGTAGTCAGTATGGAAGGAAGAAACAGTTATGGATTTTTTCTCAATTAAAGGATTCTAGGAGATGGATATATGTAGCATAGTTTCTGGCTGCCTAATTTTGGTGAGTAAATACAGTGATATGGATGTGTTTTGTACACACAAGTGACTGAGCCACAGTGAAACCTATTGTGAGCACACATACTCTTGGTCTCTGTGACCTGCTGAGATTGGAAGAGTCTGGAGAAGAAGAAAGGCTCGTGGAGCGGTTGGAGTTCATGAACATCTCATATTGCTAATAATCTCACAGCTGTGAAAGTGAACAGATTTCAAAACAAAGCTGTTTCATTTAAGTTAACAACACTGGGTTTGGGCTGTAAATATTTGTTTATTTTTATAAATGTGTGTGCACGTTGGCACGTGGGCATGTGTATGTGTGTGTGAGTGTGTTTGTGTGAGCATGCATGTGTGTATGTGTCTAGTACCAAGAGAGATCAAAAGATGAAGTTTTAGGTGGTTGGGAACTACCATGTGGATGTAGGGATTGAAGCCAGGTCTTCTACAAGAGTAATAAGTGCTGTTAACTACTGAGCCATTGCTCTAGTCCACAAAAGGGTTCTCCTTTAAATTTTTTAAATTTTATGTATATGATTGTTTTGTCGGCTGCACCTCTATGTGCACCATAGAGGGCAGAAGAGGGTGTTGGATGCCCTAGAACTGAAATTAAAGGATAGTTGCCTCTATGTAGGTGCTGGGAATTGAACCCAGGTCCCAGAAAGAGCAACAAATGTTTTTAAGTTTTGATCCATTTCTACACCTCTGGCTTTCGACTTTATCAATATCATCATTGTTAGAACTGAAGAGAGACTCTGTTGATGGAAAGTGGGTCAAAGTAGGGGAGGCTAAGTTAATAAGTCAGTATCATAGCAAAGGATATTAGCAGTAAGAACTACTGAAGTACTTATAAGAGCCACAAGCTTGTTGTCCAGGTTCTGAACTTCCTAGAAGACAGTATTTTTTAACTGTTAGCAATTTAGAACAACTTGGTGATGATGGTGTTTAAGGAAGCTGAGTTTACATAGTCAACATCCATGAACATGATGATAATCTTAATACAAACAAATGAATATACTCTTTACTTATATTTGCGCATGGTCCTCCAGTACAGCCTTTAACTGAGGCCTTGCTTTAATCCTCCCTCCAGGACCTCAAGGTCACTCCCAGCACTGCTTACAGACTTCTGTCCACCTGTCAAGTTGTTACTGACACCTATCATGTTTCTTACAGTCTCCCCAACTCTAATAGGCCTTCACATTTAGTGGTGGGATTCTCTGTTGAACAGATAACAGATGTACTTGACTTGACATTATCTTTGTCTTTCTGATTACTATGGACTTAGCCAATGGGAGGGAGCTATAGAGATACAGATAGTTCAATGAAGGTACACATTCCAGATAAAGTTATCAAAGCAGGCTTTGAAGTACCTAATAAAAGCAATTGCTTGTTTTTTCTTTGAAGTGTAGATAACCTTTCAAATGGTTGTCCTGCAGAGAAAATAATCCATCCATTAGTTGACCCTTAAAATCCCTTCCTGCCCTAAGAGCCAGTGGTTTTCGAATACCCCGTGGAGCATAGAAATCAGAAATATCAGGGTGTTAAGGAACGTTAAAAGGTTATTTACCTTGTTTCCTGCCAAAGAAATATGTCTTTTCTACAACCTTATTGAAAAGGAAAATTTCGAGATTCCTTTTATTATTGTTGTTGTTAAGAAAGTTCATCTTTGGAGACATTTTATGTTCCTAGCAACACTGAGTGGAAAATACAGAATTCCCATACACCCCTGACCCCCAGCACACAGGTATAGTCAACACTCCACCCTTATTGGTCCATTCATCACAATAAGTGAACCTACTTTTACGCATCATCATCACTCAGAGTTTATAATTTACAGTAGAATTTCACTCTTGCTGCTGTACACTTCATGGATTTTGACAAATGTATAATGACATTTATCCACCATTGTAGAATAGTTTTGTTACAAAATAGTTTCAATGCTTTAAAAATTCCCTGTGCTCTGCCTGTCCATCCCTTATACCCCATTATTGTTTAGCAACCACAAGTATGTTTATGGTCTCCATGTTTTTGCCTGTTTTCAGATTGTCTAATAGAGTCATACAGTATGCAGCCTTTGCAAGTAGGCTTTTATGACTGGATAACAACTATATCAAGATAGCTCACTTCTTTTTAATGATAATATTTCTTTGTCTGGATGAACTGAATCACAGTCCTTTTTTTGCGTTCACCCACTGAAGGATATTTTGATTGATTCCAACTTTTGTCAACTATGAATAAAATATTCTATAAACATATGTGTGCAGGTTTCTTTGTGAACATACATTGTTTTGGTTTGGTTTTTTATTTTTATTTTTATGATTGGGTCTTGTGTACTCCAGGCTGGTTCTGAACTCATTGTATTGCTAAGATTGACTCTTGCCTCTACCTCTTAGTCCCCCAGTGCTGGAATTATAAGAATGTAAGAATGTGGGGCTGGAGAGATGGCTCAGAGGTTAAGAGCACTGACTGTTCTTCCAGAGGACCTGAGTTCAATTCCTAGCAAAACCACATG
>PVIH01017461.1:35000-41766 GCA_004025045.1 Sigmodon hispidus | reverse complement strand
GTGGAGATAACCTCCAAATGTGTAATCCTGGAAATAATCCTCTATCACCATTGTGACAAAGTGAGAAAAATTCTGAACATTTATCTGGTAAGACATTGTAGAAAGGAAAAAAAATATGTAGAAAAGAAAAGGAAGAAAAAAATATACTCAGATGTAATGAGAACTTACGGCCAGCAGATGTCGCTGTTGTGATCAGCAGTGGCAGCAATGGTGCGGGGAAACAAAGTGGCGATTCGGCTGGGAGGGTGTTTCTCGGATCTTTCAATAAATCCTACCAGGCGTGCTCCACTAGAATGGGTCAATCCGTCTCTTAGGAGGTCGGCCGCGGGCAGATTCGTTCCTGGTTGTTTACAGGAGGCTCGTGCGCAGCTGGTAACCAAAGTTGTTTAGACCGGCTCCGTGGGCGAGTGAGGAACCCGGCGGGTTTGTCGAATTAGCCCCGCGTTCAGGCGCCAATTATCGCGGTAAAAATCCGCCCTGAGATATGTTTATAAACAGGGTTTATTTGGAGAAAATAGCTTACAAAACAGAGCCAGTTTTAGGAGAAGATGACAGGATGAGGTTGCAGCGCGCCGGAGCCTTTCTAAGGAAGATTCTTCATCCCCATGCCGTACGTCCGAACTCCCGGGCAGCTGGAGCGAACTGCGCACTAGGTCGGGGAACTCTCGTGAGAGAATGACGACTTCCTGTCCTGGTCCCCTCCCTCGAAGGTCTACTTCCGGAATCCTTTTCAGTTAACCACGCCCAGCTCGTCTCCATTCCTATGATGTGATCGTTCACATATACAGTTCCTAATTTCCCGCTACAGATGACATTTGATTATAGGGGAATTTCTTTTTAAGCAACCCCTCCACTATTGGTCGGAGACCTAGCCATAATTCTCAATCAAAAAGATTTCTTAGAAATCAGAATTACTGGGATTCTGGGGTTTTAAACATTTTTAAAAAATGTTTTTCTGTGTCATGACCATAGCTCAGTTGACAGTTATCTCTTGGGTTTAGAGACTGGACACAAACAGATAGGATTGATTTCAAGCACATTTGCCTGCTGAGACATCTTTGAGGCCACATATTTCTAACTTCCTTAATAAAAATTTCTGTATGTTATTGAATTATGTAACTACTTAGAAAAACATATTTCTTTGAGAACATTCTTTAGCTTTTATTCTGAAACATTTATATTACTGTGTATACAAGTAACTGACTGATCATTACTTAAAATGCATTTTTCCAGTCAAAACATAGAGACTAATTTCAAGTATATAAATCCTTAAATTTTATGTATATGTTAAATATTAACTATATATATTATAGTCCTAGAAGTTGTCTGTATAATACAAATTACTTGATTTTTGTTTATGCTCATTTCATGAAATAGTTTGTAGTTAACCTTTTGAATAATTGGACAATATTAAGTATTTTGAATTTGTGGTTTTCAAAAGTTTTTATCTTATTCCAATACAGAGTTTTTGTTTTCTGACACTATTAAAATATCGTAAGCTTTGATGTCAAATTCAGCACTGTTATTAATTTAGGTTTACTTTCAATATATAGTTTTATATATAATAGTATCAGGCATTGGCAGTTTACTATTCTTCATAAGTTGTATTTTTAGGCATGAATTATTTAACTATTGATTAGTTATTGATTATTTAAGAGGTTAATAATGTTTTTAAGCCAGAAACACATTTTCCCGGTACTAATGTAGCTGCAATCATTTTCTTTACTATTTACCCTGTATACCTTTAATTCTTTAAAGATGTATTGTTGTCTTCTTCTTTAGGAACATTTGTCTGTTTGTTTTTCTGTTTATTAACCTTTTCTGTAATTGAATTCTGTATTGCTCTGATTGTGATTTCAAATAGAATAATTTAAGCCACTTTGCTTAAATATGGTTTAATAGCAAGTATATGCCATGTTTTTGCTTGTCTCATTGGCAGCTTTCCTATCTCTTTAACATTTATTCAAAATATAATGACATCATTTCTCCACTTCTTCTCATTTCTATTACCTCTTCTATGTGTACGGATTCCCAATCCACATGACAAATTCAACATGGTACTGGGTAAAATAAAATTCCTAATATATTGCAGACACCTAGTAAAGTCAACATGGTGCCAACAGAGCATGTCATATGAAGGGCATGCTGCCTGCTCTCCTAAAAAGAGATAGCACTTGAAGGCCAATCTCTTGATCTCTTTCTCCTCCCCCACTTCTCTCCCAGGTACGTGCTCTGCTCCGTAAGTCCCTTGAATAAAGTCTTGTGTAGCATCTGGTGGTGTGCATCTGTTCTCAAATGCAAAATCAATACTTTGTTTAACTCCTGCCTCTCAAATTTATACTCTAACCACTATTGATGCATATACATATAAAAATCAACAACTTTAAGAATTCTCTGCATGCCTGTGTTTCTAACACTGACCATTCAATATTATGTAAGCAATTATAAGGCTCATCCCATGGGAAGACTATTTTTTCCTCTTTTGTCTGAACTCTTCATTTTAGGTTGGGATGCTGTGATATTTCTGTAATCTATGTTGTCATCATGGTGGTTTATAGGCGTTACAACTGAGTAGGACTATTGATTTCTTTCCTTCATTAACAGCTTGCAAAACACCTTCCAATAGTACAAAAGTTAAACATTATGTAGAAAGATTTGTTACAAATTTCATTTTAAATCTTCCAAGTCTCATGACAAAATGTGTGGTGTCCTCAGCAATAGAGACATACCTTTAACTTCTGGAAGGCAACAAAGAGAGCTAGAGATGGGTTATGTTGTTTATGGAGTCTCTCTTGGACTCTCTCCACCAACAAATGAAAAGGGAATTTCTCATGGTGACACTTGTTTTTTTGTGAGATAGTCTGTGGCTCTTGGCAGGAGGATTAGTGCTTGCCCACATTAGTTTGTGACTCAAACAATTACTTTTTTGTTCTTTTGTGGTAATAATTACAAATTTTAAATATGCCACATGTGTTGGTATATACTTGTAATGTGAGCATTTGAGAGACAGAAGGATCAGGAGTTCAGGTTATCTTCACTTACATAGTTGAACTTCAATCTGGCCTACATAAAACCTCATCATAAATAAAAAACAACTAAAATCAAAATGCTTATGGAAGGTTAGAAATTAAACTAATTAATACATCTATATTTCTTTACCTATCAATCTGTGGTTCTTAAAATATTTTAATTTTTTATTTCTCTGTATTTCACTGTTGTCTATTAATTTCTTACGGATAAGCATATTCTATTCAATGAATTGTTTCTGTAATCTGTGATTGCTTCCACTTTATTTGATAGAATTATAAACCCCAAGGATAAATAAAAGGAAACAGGGCACTGGGGAAGGGAAGGTTTTGGTGCAAAATTTTGTAATTTGGATCAGTTTCTGTAGAAAATAAATTCCAAAGGATTGACTATTTACCTTCAACATGTGAGACTACTTCAAGAAAGTCCTGTATAAGGGGCTGGAGAGATTGCTCAGAGGTTAAGAGCACTGACTACTCTTCCAGAGTTCCTAAGTTTGATTCCCAGCAACAACATGGTGGCTCACAATCATCTATGATGAGATCTGGTACCTTCTTCTGTACACTGTATACATAATAAATAAATAAATATTTTTAAAAAAATAAATAGATAAATGTCCTGTCTATAGATCAGATATATAATCTATGGAAGTCTTGATCCAGAACTTCCTAGAGTACAGAAATTTTAGGAGTTTAGGTAATTTACAAGTCTTTCAGTTCACAATAAATTTATGGCAGCCTTGAAGATAAGCATGTACTCTAAAATACTTCTCTCTGTGAACATTTATTCATTCTCCTTTTCTTCTCTTCTCAATCTCCCCTCTCTCTCAGCTCTGTCTCTTTCTTTTATTACCTCTCTCATATTTCAGTCTGATTAAGTTTTCCATTCATGATCTTGTTGCCTCTAGTTCCCAAAATATAAGACATGTGCACCATAACTGAATTGCAGGGCTTTTAATACTAGCCTGATTATAAAGGTTAGATGCACACAATTCTTTCCACCATATCTATTATTTATAAACAAAATGGATAATTTTAAAAATTATTTTATATTTAATGGTAAAAACATATTTTAAAATTGTCAAGTGCTATGCTAGCTATTCCCTCCCAAATATTGATATTTTTCTACATTTGCTGCTGTTGATATAAAGTAGCACATAAATTTCTAATTTTTTACCTTAAGAATTTCTACTATGTAATGTTAAATTATGATGTTTTAATGTTATATGAGTAAAATGCTTTTTTAAATTTTATTTGCTCTACTAAATAATTTTAAACTACCTGAATCTAAAAAATTATGGCTTTAAGTAATTCTAAAGCATCATTAATGATACTATTTTCTTTTGATAAATTGCTACAAAGAAATGTACTATATTTACTTCATTTTAACCTTTTTCTAACCGTTCTTCTATTTTCCATGAGAGATTTTTTATATTTTCACAAAAGTTATTCTCTAATTTAACTTATCTGCACAAATTATATCAAATCCTCCTGATTCAACTTAATTGTTGTTCTTTATTATTTAAATATTTTACTTCCATGACACTCAGGAGGCTAAGAGAGCATAAAGCATTGGTATCAGCTGGAGACCATCTTATGCAGAATAAGCCTTCTGAAAAAACACTAAAGAGAAAGAAAGTATCAGAAATATAATTTCATCTAAAGTATTTCGTGTTTTCTGCAATAAAAGGTGATAAAATTCCACTATATTTTTACTAATACATAACTTCTCAAAATAGAGTTTACATAGGTTTTTTTAAATGCACTTCAGCAGAATTTGATATGTTTTGACAAATATTTAGTCAGTGTAATTGCCATCTGAAAGTAGTGAGTCTTACAATCATCCTCTAACTACTGTATGGTACTCATGAAAGTCAATCTACCTTCTCACAAAATGAGATAACAACTGATCTTATTTCTTTAATTATCTACTCGCTGTATAACATTTTGAGAATTCCATGTAAGTAAACTCATACACAAAACTCAGGGTTGCATACTCAGCAGAGCAAAAGTATTTTTCTAAATTAGTTTTAATATATAAATGAGAAAGATTAGCATGTTCATTTTAATAGTACCATAAAATTTTCATCAAACATTATTAAATATCTTTACATACAACGAATGTGATTAGGTAAATAGGTAAATAAAATAACATCAACATGTGAAGAATCACTCAGCCACTTTGAGTAACACAGTAATCACTCTAGAGAGAATTATATCATTTCTAGTGTGAGTAGTAGGATTATAAATTAGAGTTTATCATCATTAGTAAAGAAGAACACATTACATATATTTTCTCCAGGATTGCATTTTACATAAACTCTGAAAGAGCTTTTAATCTAATGAACTCTATGAAAATTAATACAATGTAAAATAATAGAAACAGAACCATGATCAGATGAAACAGATATTCAGAAGTTCTAAAATGATCATATCATGATTCTGAAAACAATTATCTCAAGAGGTCTCTGAGAAATGTAATAGAGCTATTAGAGGCGGTCTCAGGAGAGTTCCCTTCACCTTACAATTGAACTGTTAAAATAAAACACTAAACAGTGCTGTTAGCTCGCTGACCCTTCCATCAGTTAACATGGAAGGCTTTGTGTATCGAGGCAAGGTCAAAATACCAAGTCAACCAAAGATCAAGAAGGTTTGGGGGCATAAGTACTATATATTATGTACTTTTCAGAAAGGTTATGACCTGACTCAATTATAAACAAGACATAAAAAATTTTATTTACTTTCAAAATGTAGTTTTTAAAATAGAGCAATTATAGTCTCTTTCCACACATATTTTTATTCCATTTCTATTTTCAAAATTTTTATCAGAAAATGTTGTTCTCACTAAAGTGAAATAGTAGGTCTTCACTAATGTATATAGATTTAATAATGTCTTCCAATTACAAATGACCCTTTTGATTTAAATTTTGTACAATGGATACTTATGTGTTTTACAGATTATAAATCCCTTGGCTTTGAACATATACATTTGCTGGTGAAAAGCCTTATTTAGAATTTATATATTAACTAATCCCATTCACGTTGAGCAAT
Organism: Sigmodon hispidus; assembly: GCA_004025045.1. Taxonomy (NCBI): domain Eukaryota; kingdom Metazoa; phylum Chordata; class Mammalia; order Rodentia; family Cricetidae; genus Sigmodon; species Sigmodon hispidus. The sequence goes on along the minus strand of PVIH01017461.1, from coordinate 35,689 downwards.
TATTCTAGTCTTTCTCTTTGTTTAAGTAGGAAATGTATATGTTAGTTACACTGCAAAGGTTATTTTTATTAATATTTAATACAGAGGAAAGTCACAGTATTTGTTGTTCAGCAATCTGGGAAGAGTACATTTTCTTTTTAACATTAAGATAGACATTCAGTTTTAGCTTTAGATTTATTAAAAAGTCACATATTACAATGAATTTTCATTTAACTTGTTAGAGGAGAGAGCAAAAAATTGACCAGTTATTCCAAATGAGCGCTCCTTTATACTCTGAACCAAAATTAACTAAAAAAGATTTCATAAAACTTACCCTTATAAATATTAATATTAAATTTCCAACACTACTATTTTGCTTTGTTTTTAGATATCACACATTATCATGGTAATAATCTAAAAATAAAGTGAAAATTGGCTGATTATTTTACCCGTAGGCTGGCATTATCATGAAGATATTACAAAAGAAATGCTGAGTCAGGGCATATGAGAGATTTGTAGTCTAAAATTTAATTTCTGTTGATCTTTGTAACATCTTAATCACAGAAAGTTGACTAAACAAAAATCATTCATAAAGAAATTTAGTACTTGAGATAACTCATGGGTATAAAGTTTCTGATAATCTGTAAGAAAAAAATAACTTATGATGCAAAAGCAGTTATAGCATCTCTGAGTACTGAGAAATTGTGTAT